>OZ024912.1:9629192-9655598 GCA_964017125.1 Flabesymbios commensalis
CTGCTAACAAAAGACAATAATCCAATGCTGTTTTAATGTTGGGCCAGCGTCACAGACGCTGGCCCAACATTAAAAACAACATTGGATCAATGACACTTGTTGGTCGGGCTACCAGCGGCTGTGTTACTGGTTCTGTTGCGGTTTCCTATGTGGACTGGTGCTTGTCCTTTACAGCGTCAGATTCTGACGTCTAAAGTCGACCCCCGCACTGCAAGAGTAAACATATTCATACTGGTCGTAGGCTTGAAAGGGTTTTAATAACGATCCAGGCGCCCGTGGTTGTGTAAGCCAGCCTCTTTTGTTCCCTTCTTCATTTGTTCCCCCCACCTCGTCTTCCCTCTCTTCCTCCCTCCCTCACACCCTTCCTTCCCCATCCCTCCCTTCTACCCTCCCTCCCCCTTCTTCCTTTTCTCTCTTCTTTCTTCCCTCACTCCTTTCCCCTTCCCCACTCTCTTCCCCCATCCCTCCCTTCCTGACTCCCTTCCTCTGTCCCCTTCCCCTTTCTTCCTCCTCCCTTTCTCCCTACCTTTTCCCTCCTCTCTTCCTTCTTCTCCCCTCCCTCTCCATCGCTCTCATCCTCCCTCCCTCATTTGTTCCCTCACCTCCTTCGCTTCCTCCACCCCTCCCTTCTTCCCTGCCTCCCTCCCTTCCTATCCCTTCCTCGCTCCCTCCCTTTTCCCACATCCCTCTCTTCTTCTCCCCTCCCTCCCCATCTCTCTCATCTTCCCTCCCTCCTTTGTTCCCTTCCTATTCCTCCTCCCTCCCTCCACACTTACACTTCCTCCCTTCCTCCCTCCCTTCCTATCCCTTCCTCTTCTTCTCCCCTCCCTTTCCATCCCTCTCATACTCCCTCCCTCCTTTGTTCCCTCCCTCCCTCTCCTCCTCCCTCCCTATCTCCTTCCTCCATCCATCCCTTCCTCATTCCCTTACTCCTCCCTCCCTTTCCTCTCTCCCTCCCTCTGTCTCTCCACCCCCTCCATCCCTCCCTCCTTTTTCCCTTCCTCCCCTCCTTCCATCACTCCTTTCTTTCCTTCCTTCCTTTCTTCCTTCCTCCCTTTTACACTCTCTCCCATTCCTCTATCTCTTCCTCCTTTTCTCCCTCCCACTCCCTCCCTCCCTTCGTTCTTCCCGCACTCCTCCCCCTTCCTCACTCCCTTCCTCTACCCTCCCTTCTTCCCTACCTCCCGTCCTATCACTTCCCCTCTCCCTCCTCCCTTCTATCTCCATCCCTTTTTCCCTCCCACCATCTCCCTTCTACCCTCCCTCTATTCCCTCTTCTCTCCACCCCTTTCCCCTCCACCTTCCTCCCTCCCTTCCTTCTTTTTTCCTCCCTCCCCTTCTTTTATTCTTACCTGCCTCCCTCTCTCCCTCTCCTCCACCTACCTCTCTCTTTTCGTCCCATACACCACATACTACATGCTGGAAATAATTTAGAATATTTAGTATCCTAGCTGGAAGGTATCTGGAGTCATTCACCATAACAATTTAGTATATTCTAGTATCCTAGAAATAATTGCACGAAGAGTAGCATTATTCCATTAGAACCCATCATTTTGTCCCATACACCACAGAATATCTGTGGAAACCATATTAGTATAATTGGTCCCAAATCTCCATTAGAGTGTTATCTGTCCTCCGTTTCTCCGACGTATTCGCTCCGATATCAACATTTTGCAGTCCAGCGAGTCGTCCCTATTTAATAATGATCCAATAAATTAACGTTATCTTATTATTATTTATTTTGTTCGATTCGGTTTTAAACTGATTGTTTGTGATTTATCCAATCACCAATTTAAACACGGGTCGCAACTTTACATGTAAAGTTGCAGCAAGATTAACACTTTTCACGCGAGGGCAGGGATTTTAAAAGGTTCTCCACCATGTAAAGTTGCACCGATATTAACACTTAGCACGCGAGGGCAGGGATCTTAAAAGGTTCTCCACCATGTAAAGTTGCACCGAGTTTAACACTTAGCATGTGTAGGTAGGGATCTTATAAGGTTCTCCACCATGTAAAGTTGCGACCCGGGTTTAAACTGGTGATTGGATAAATCACAAAAAGTCAGTTAAAAACCGAATCGAACAAAATAATTAATAATAATAGGGTGATAATTATAATCCTTTCACAAAATAATCCGACTGGCATATATATGTATCCAAATAGTAAGTTTCCAAACTGAGCGAATCAAGTCATTCTTTAGAGATGCAAAATGATGCTTTACTGCACCGTGAGGGTTTAAACGGTTGAATGAATTATCAGCCACTCAGTTGTGTCACATGACCTGGAATAGCGCTCGAAATATTTAATAAACATTGTATTAAACTTACGACTATTTAGTGTATAGTTATTTATTGTATTGATGTGCACTACATGTTTTAGTGAAGTAAGTGTAGTGTATGAAAATCGCATTATTTCAAGCTTGGATGGCTGCCAAGGATTGACATTATTGCGATTTTGGGCAAAGGAGGGTTAGGCGGTTGTGCCTGAGGTATTAACAAATGATTAGAATATAAACAAACTAGTCATGTAAAACATTTATTATGATAGCATAGTATAGTCATGGCATGGACTTGCTTTACACAGTACATTATATTTTATTAATAACCGATGAAATGCACAAAACAATTTGTGAATCAACATGAAATAATGAGAAATCACATGTATAAAACAGTAGTGCTTTAAGGAGTTAATTTGCACCGATTTACATGCTATGATGGTATGTAATAAATGAAAGCTAATATCTAAAGTTGACATCAATTGATCAGATAAATTCTGGCATCATTTTTTGTCTAGATATTGTGTTCTTCAGTAATTATTCCTCTATGGAAGGATTATATTTCCAATCTTAGCATAATTCTTATTATTTTATGTAAGCATTATATTGCCATTATACATAATATATGAGATTCGTCCCATACACCACATACTACATCGTAGCATTGCAATTGTATCAGGTGTGTATGTTCAAAGAAGTCTGTACCCATTGATTTCTTAATTTTAAGTACCAAAAAACACTACCGCGACATCGCGATGTTTTGTTTACAATGACCTTACAATACCGAGACTATGCCAAATACATTGTACATAGAATCGTTCACATAGCAACAAATGAATAAATGAATGAACGGCGCAGTGAATTATTGTCAAATCCGATTGTTTTCATTGGAGATTCTACCCATCATCAAATCTGACCGTTTTCACATCTCTTATCAAGCATTATTTTCAAAAATGATGTTATTTATATACATGTACATGATTGTATGCATATCATTAGTATCTGTGCTTATGCATGGTGGTCTCATAGATGCTATGAGACCACAGTGTCAAGTATATTGTTTGTAGAGTCCCTGCAACCATAAATATGTTATTTGTGTATGTAATAACATCTCCTGAGTTCCCTCTAATCATCGTGGTCTCATAGATGCTATGAAACCACAGTGTCAAGTATATTGTTTGGGGATTCCCTGCAACCATAAACATATTATTTGTATATGTATTTACATCTCCTGAGTTCCCTCTAATCATCGTGGTCTCATAGATGCTATGAGACCACAGTGTCAAGTATATTGTTTGGGGAGTCCCTGCAACCATAAATATGTTATTTGTATATGTATTTAAATCTCCTGAGTTCCCTCTAATCATCGTGGTCTCATAGATGCTATGAGACCACAGTGTCAAGTATATTGTTTGTAGAGTCCGTACAACCATAAATATGTTATTTGTATATGTATTAACATTTCCTGAGTTCCCTCTAATCATCGTGGTCTCATAGATGCTATGAGACCACAGTGTCAAGTATATTGTTTGGGGAGTCCCTGCAACCATAAATATGTTATTTGTGTATGTATTTACATCTCCTGAGTTCCCTCTAATCATCGTGGTCTCATAGATGCTATGAGACCACAGTGTCAAGTATATTGTTTGTAGAGTCCCTACAACCATAAATATGTTATTTGTATATGTATTTACATCTCCTGAGTTCCCTCTAATCATCGTGGTCTCATAGCATCTATGAGACCACAGTGTCAAGTGTATTGTTCGGGGAGTCCCTGCAACCATAAATATGTTAATTGTCTATGTATTTACATCTCCTGAGTTCCCTCTAATCATCGTGGTCTCATAGATGCTATGAGACCACAGTGTCAAGTATATTGTTTGGGGAGTCCCTGTAACCATAAATATGTTATTTGTATATGTATTTACATCTCCTGAGTTCCCTCTAATCATTGTGGTCTCAAATATGCTATGAGACCACAGTGTCAAGTCTATTGTTTGGGGAGTCCCTGCAACCATAAATATGTTATTTGTATATCTATTTACATCTCCTGAGTTCCCTCTAATTATCGTGGTCTCATAGATGCTATGAGACCACAGTGTCAAGTATATTGTTTGTAGAGTCTGTACAACCATAAATATGTTATTTGTATATGTATTTACATCTCCTGAGTTCCCTCTAATCATCGTGGTCTCATAGATGCTATGAGACGACAGTGTCAAGTATATTGTTTGGGGAGTCCCTGCAACCATAAATATGTTATTTGAGTATGTATTTACATCTCCTGTGTTCCCTCTAATCATCATGGTCTCATAGATGCTATGAGACCACAGTGTCAAGTATATTGTTTGGGGAGTCCCTGTAACCATAAATATGTTATTTGTATATGTATTTACATCTCCTCAGTTCCCTCTAATCATTGTGGTCTCATAGATGCGTGGTTAGATGGGATATTAAACCACAAAGTCATTACGGCTAAAATTAAAGTCCAAGACTTATAGTAAAGAATCTTATGTCTAACATTAAAGTCAAAACATAAAACAGATGCGTGGTTAGATGGGATATTAAACCACGAAGTCATTACGGCTAAAATTAAAGTTCAATGCTTATAGTTAAGAATCATATGTCTAACATTAAAGTCAAAGCATAGAACAGATGCGTGGTTAGATGGGATATGAAATCACGAAGTCATTAAAACGATTGATAATTGAGCCATCAAATAGTGAAGTTCTTTGCTGCATTAAGCAAAGTACTGAAACGAAGACGTTTCTTGACATTCCAACGGTGAATAAAGAATTGAGTAAAAAAACATGAGACCTGAGACATGTGTTTTGCAGTTGCTTTTATACATTGCATATAAGCGTTAAATTGTTCACATATTGACGTATTGATAGATTGCAGCCCATTGATGCGCCCGCTATGGTAGACAGTGGAACATTTGTGCTTATAACCGTGAAATAAATCATGATAAAACATGGAATCATGAAAGTAGCCGGCTTCGCGATTTAAACAGTACTCTTCTAGGCCACATGCAAAGTCATAAAAAATGTTTTCTGGAGCTTTTTCTTTATAACAATAAAGTGAATAACACGGATCTTTTCTACCCTCACTTCCACTTATCATGTGAAAGCCATAACAGTGACCATGGCTTGGGCAAATCCAACAAAACATAAATGTAGATCCTTTACCTAGCATGGGATACATTTTTGAACAAACATCAGTGTTGGGTCTGTCATCATAATCACTTTTTGACTTTCTTCTGATCTCACCATGGAGGTCACGTGCAAATCTAATTTGCTTACCATCTGCTCTGAAATAATAAGCGTGTCCTGTTTTGGGAGGGTTATAAGTAGAAGGTAACTCTGCTTTCTCAGCAGGAGTCACGTCTGAGCTGTGTGTGTCATGCACGAATTGTAGTATGTACATTAGAAATCGATTAGTGGAACCACTGAACATGTGACTAATTCGGCCAATTCAGATGCTGAGCCTTTTAAAATAGATATATGATCGCTCAAAAAGGACTCAAAAAATAGCATAAGTAAACATCTTAAGATGCTATGTATGCGAAGAGGTGCAAAAGCAATTATGGAAGCTTCACTTGCCAAAACTTTACAAATCTTAGCTGTTGCGACAATGCGAGGTGCTGACATCTTCTGAGACAAGAAATCGGAAACAAGTGCACGAGCCATTAAAGGAATATGATGTAGCAATTCCTGATCTCTTGTCTGTATTTCATCATCTGTGAAAGGGTTTTCACACATCTTCAGATAAATTGAGGCTCTAAATGCAAGATGTTTTCTGGCAGCGGCCTTTTTGTCGTCAGGAACTGGTTTACCATGAGCAATATTTGACGGAATGAAACATCTTGTAAGGCGTATATGTCTCACGGGGATTTCCTCATCACTACAAGTTTTAGTTATAGGTTCGGGTGCTGCATTCATGGATGAAATGCCAATTTTCGTCGCATCACCCACTAGTATTGTAGGGTATGTTCCACACCATTGACATGTTTCCCTGAAGTCAATGTTCTGATAGGAAGCCCAGGAAAACCACCAGTGTAGGAAGGTTTTCTGATCCGTGAAAGACTTCGAATCAGAGCAAGTTCTCTTGTAGTTATTTGTCTTTAGTTCACAGAAAGACTTGAAACTGCACTTTGTAGTGGTGACCTGGTCAACAAAAAGCCATCCAATCTCCTGCAGCGGTCACACGGGATGATCTGAAAATGCATTCGTCTGCACCAGAGTAGAGTAAAGAACATTTACCAGAGCTGCACAGGCGACGATACACGCAGGACTTCACAGGACCTAGGAGTGTGTAGTTCACCAGGTAGCCATCACATTCAAAAACTTCATCCCAGCCGGCCTAAAATTAGAACAGCTTAATAAGTTTTGTTATATACATGAATGTTTCAATTACTCACGTTATCATCATCTATAAACAACATATAATGCAGGTATTCTAAAAAATGCAGTAACAGTTACTTAAACTACCAGTTTCTCAATAATTTGATATGTTTAAGAAAGGTATATACATTTATTTGATAAGTAGGCCATATCACTTCAATAACATGATTAATATATATTATTTCGACTGTATTTACCTGTGTGATGTCTACCATGTCTACAGGTAAAATTATGTTGCAGTTTATTGAACATGTGTACGGTAGCTTGAAAATATAAGCAATACAATCTAAAAACTAACCTGACAATCCTCCCTGCAGGTGTAATCCGGTGTTTTAGGATACAAATCGTCGCCTCGGAGCTAAAGGATCCTATCTGCCACTCTAACGAGTGTCAGATAGGATCCTTTAGCTCCGAGGCGACGAAATGTTCCCCATGCAAATATCCATCAATGTGTCCTCTGTTAACACCACATAAAATGTGCCTTTGTTGCAGAGCTCCCTCTAACTCCTTGGAGTATGCATCTTGTGACACGATTCGAGGATATGCTGTCTTAAAGCACCATTGTCCGGTATCAGGATCAAAAACATCAGCCCACTAAAACATGTAGTTTTAAAAATATAAACATTTTCTTGAAACACAAAGTAAAATGTTCCTATAATACACAATCGTATTCTCATCTATAATTCCAATTCCATAATTAAACGCATGTAAACCACTCCCAAGAATTATAATGTAATTTAATCATAATTAAAAATGTTTATTTTTTTCAGAAATAAAAACATTTTAATTTTGTTTAAAAAGCTGTGATTATTTTTTATACGATTCCACCTGGATGTCATCATGGTTTAGACTGAGTATATGTATACCGTGTTATATGGCATCTGATGTGGCATAGCTAGGTCTTCATCATCGTCTGATTCCGTCATGTCACCCACATCTGTATTCTCAACTGGCAGCGGAGATATGGTCGGTATATCCTCTAGGCCATAATCACGAAAAATTCTCAAGTGTTCACACACTCGCCCCTCACAATCTTTCAATGAGAAAACATTCCTCTTCTTTCCATATGCTAACTGACAAAGTTTAGATTGACAGTTTATCATGTACCTGAAATGGGATATATGTGGTTATTACCAGCAGAACATGAGACAGACGCACGATATTGTACCAAGTTGTTCAGTGTTTACAGACCATAGGTAAAGTTTATAATAGTATCTACCACTTCCCATAACAGGTAAATTGTTACTGTAGGCCTGATAAGAATTTTCAAAAGATTGTTAAATTCGTGACTTTTTTATATTATACTGTCTTCTGGGTTATTCTAAATATCAGTTACGATTTTTAATAGGAAATAAATGTGAGCGTTCATGTCAAAAGTAAGCATTTATCACATGTTTTGAACATTTATCACATAGTTTGTAGATTTATCGCAAATTTTTGTACATTTATCACATATTCTGTACATTTATCACATATTCTGTACATTTATCACATATTTTTTGTGACAATATACGACACTGGAATGTGCACACAAACATTGCTTAATTAAGCGTGTCCACACAGCTGCACATGGGCTGTGATGTTTTCTGGCCTATGTATCAATTAGTGAAGTTAATAAAAATATAGTGCTAATGATTTTGGCTTTGGCCAACGCCAAATATATTTACCTTCACAAAATTAATTAATTAAACAATTACACTACCTTATCAAATACATCCTTCATGAAGTGACAGTGGCAACTCCTTCACTGGGCGGGGGCCCTAGGGTAGTGATTAGCACCGCTGCCTTTCACGCCAGAGTCCGGGGTTCGGTTCCCGGTCTCGGCGGTTTGAAAGAAACAAAATTGTTTCTTCCCCATCCACGTGTGAAAGTTAGTAATGTGGGGAGCCTCCGTGACCGAGAGGTAGCGTGATCGGCCTTAGACCGCCAGGGCCCGAATTTCGAATCCTGTGTCTGGAGGACAGTGTCATCTCAATCATCTCACCATCCTCAGGAGGTTCTCCTGGCCCAGCTTAGCCTATATGTGCACAAAAGTGGCCTAAAGCCCGATTCATTTCATTTCATTAACTCCTTCACTGAGCTGTCAACTTGTGCTGATTCGAACAGAATTCGGTATGCATCACAGGTGCAATTAATTTCAATCGAACCCGTTCCAGTTATCAATCGCTCAGTGTGGACAAACTCATGCACCTATAAATAATAAATAAATTGAATATACAAATTGTGTATATGTGTATACATGACAACAATAACCAATTTTAAATTAAAGAGGCATAATTTTTACGCCAAGCCACAATAAAATGATAATGTACCTTAAACTCTGCTTTTTCGATGTTATAGTCGTTCATGCACATGACACTCTTTGTGTGTGTTCTTACACGCCAAAGCAGTGTACCGCGCAGAAGCAGTTCCTTTACATAGAGCTGAAGAGACGGCGGCTGGTCGACAGTAAAAGGTGCAGGCAATTCTTGCTCCACCACATCCAGAGACTGGCAAACATCAGCTTTAGTGGGTCTAGTTTTAGAGCGTTTTATTTTGCGTCTTTTTTCTACTGTTTGTCTGGTTGGCAATGATCCAGACAAACAGTACTCTTCATCGAGAACAGCAGCCAGAATTGAATAGCAGTGGTCAATAGGTTTCTCAAATGACGATCCATCCATTAGAGCTCCGATAAATTGACTCCTTGGTGATGAGCTAGACGGGGCAAAATAATTATCCATTTTTAGTCCAGAGTCCTTGCGTATTTGCCACTTAGGCCAGTTTGGCAATTGCATTATGAGCCTGTATTGCTGGTCTATGTGCATAGGCCTACTGTTATCAGCAGAAGGCACATCTTTGATACGTTGCTTGATGTCACTCAACAATTCGGAACTTGAAACACTCCTTCTGGACGAGTACTTGAGGAGTCTATCCTGCCACACTTGTTCATCCTGTGCCCCTCTCATAGTCAAAATGCACCTTTGAAGTAGAAATAAAACGCACTATGTATACAAGATAATCAAGCAAATTACATGGGTAGGGGTGTGCCTCGGTATTGTCAAACCTAATCCCTGTCGCAGTTGGCCTCATGGCTCAATACCAATTTACTTCATATTTTGATGATATTTTCAAGCTCTTTAATATTGTTTTCTTAAAAGTTGAGGCTATCTGCTCTGAGAATAAAAAATAGTGATGGAATTCGGCTGAAAATGGCCTGATAAATCAGCAAAAGACATGCCAAAGCGGGTGCTAAAGCTGGAAGCTCAAAAAGGCACCTTGTCCAGCGGCGCATCCCCAGTACTCACAAGTATGAGAGGACCCCCCTCCCCCAAATTATCCTGAGAGTAATACGTTTAAAGCTATAAATGGGCTTCGATATAATTAAACAAACGACATTAAGCATTATAAAGATAACATGGTTTGACACAGGACATGAACTATTATAAAACCTTAATATAGCCGCAGGTTGTTTAATGAATGGTCAAAGGGGTTCAACAAGTTGAAACAAAGCAATGCAAATACCCTCACCTCCCGGTCAGAATATTCTTGTCTTTTTTATCCACAAACATAAACCCCGCTGGAGTATCAAAGATTTTTCTCATGTGCTCCATGGCAATGGGCATAGTGTTTATCAAAGAGTTCTTGTTTGTGAATAATAATCTGTCATATTGACGAGCAGCTCTGTTTCTAACAGGATCTAAAACAAATCACATAAAAAACTGCTAAGAAAATAATGAATATAACGTTAACGTTGCGAAATATGTAATCATCTGTTATCATAAATCCACTCTGCTTTATTTTTCATTTAAACATAAAAAGGTTGTTAATTTATATTTATTTATATCTATCGGTATTATTTACATATACTTGTATCAATGTCATATGTTTAGCATGAACACTTGTCATTAGCAGTATTGTCATTTTCAAATAAGCAGTAGGGCCTACATTCAAGTTATTTTACTGCATATCAACGCGAAAATTTTGCTGAATTCTGACATCCTCTGATGTAATAATGTAACATAAATGACAAGGTATATATACCAAGGTGTGACATTGCATGGTGTTATCTGAAAGTGACTTTAATTTGATGTGTTATACGGCTTTTTAACTAATAAAAAATATCAAACATCTAGAGGTTAAACGGTCTAGAACCCAAAATTTGAGGTCATTTAAAAATAAAATTACGAGTGAGCAGGAGATAAACATTTTTTTTCTTTGAAACTTGAATGCTAGAGCGGGGTACAAACCCGCGATCTCTGAAAATCCAAGCAGGCAGCTTTAACCACTGCACCAGGGACCCCGCCCCAAGCTGTTTGTTGTCTACAGACTAACACAAACTAATCGTAGACAATCGTAGCGGCGTAGTGTGTGTGGTCTATGGCCTATGCATGCTATTGAATTTTTTTTTAAATGAAAGTCTAGAGTTCCTAATTCTCTTGTTTATATACTTCACTTAAAACCTCACCTTTGGTATGTGCAGATGTGTAGTTCACCATTGCTGCTGTGTCCCAGTCTGTATAAATAGGTGAGTACAAGTATTTCAATTCAGATAGCTTACTGATGTCGCTCCCAAGTTCTCTGAGAGAATCAAAAAAATGATTCTTGTAGACATGGTCAAAAAATCCTCTGCACCAACCGCTTTCAAAATATCTCATGTACATAATTTTTGAATTGTCAATGTCCATTACTATTGGCATAACATAAAAAATGCCGTCACAGGTATCATTTCCAGCCAACTTGAGGAGAGTCAGTTCAGCTGAAAGAATTGGAGGTGCCTTACTGCGAAGCAGATCAGACTGACTTCTCGAGTCGATTAACGTCACCTTCATTTCATTTTGCAGCATTGCCTCTAGGTTCACAGCGTCGGCCACATCATTGCACAGCTTCACGACCGATTCCTCATTAATATAGTCCAAAGCTGAAAGAACAGGTGGAATTCATTAAACCACTTTCCCTTAGCCATTGCATCCGTGAAATCATACATTTTGTATTACACAAGATTCTAGGTGCATTGTATCAAGAGATAACTATTATTGTAGATGGCCGATACTGGCTATTTTGAATTTATCATAATAATGTGTGGCCAGCGTTGTAGAAGGTGGACCAATATTGCGCTACCATTGGTTTAATGTTCGTGTTTGCTGTGACGATCAATCGGTATTTGCATAATATTTCCCCAATTGCGTAGTATCGACACTAAGCCAATAATGCGCCGGCACCGGACCAATAATGTCAGTAGAAACTCACCCGTTAAGCATTGAGATATAATAGGATTTCCAGCGCTCATACAATGTTGTGCCACTGTTGTGTAAGTACCAAAAAACAGTACCGCGACATCTCAATGTCTTGCTTACAATGGCCTTACAATGCCGAAGCAATGTCGAAGGAAATGTACATAACCATTAACATAACGTTAAGCCAATGTTTTTTTTCATGTTGGGCCAGCGGCGTAGACGGTGGGCCAACATTGAAACAACATTGGGTCAATGTTTCGTGCCTGCTGGGTAGAATCGTTCAGCCTTGTAAAAACGAAGTGAATAGGATTAACTGCTGATGATAACAGTACTTTTGACACAGAGATGGCCACAGAAAAATAGACGGAAAACTTCACCCTTTAACATTTAACTGCTGCTAAAATTAAAAGTAGATGAAGTTATGTAAACATTGACTACAGATGTCAGCGAACAGATGTCAGCGAACTAAACATATACATATACACTAAAATATACGTGTACGCGGTGTCAATGAAACATTAAAGTCAAATTGTGTGAACTATATTTTAGTTAGGACCCTTTAAATGTAAGCTCCAGGAAACTGGCTTTATATACTGTAGATCTGGTAATATTCGAGAGGTTTTAATTTTCGCGAATTTCGCGAGGAGGACAAATTCGCGAATTTTAGAATCTCGCAAAAATTATTATTATAAGCGCTTCCTGTCATCAAAATCGATAATTCGTGAATTCTAGACTTAGTGAAAAGTCCCAGAATCCGCAATTCGCGAAAATTAAGTAGTTAAATTTAAAGCAGCCCCTTGGGATGACATCAATATTCGTTTTTACTTCCGCACTGAAGTAGTGTATCCCACGGATCAGGTTTTTATTTTTTTCAGAATTTTCATATTTTTACAAATATTTTTAATCAACATTTCTATGAAACCAGAAGTAACCCAAACAAACTATTTGTATACCTGAAGGACGATTGAATGTTTTCACAGCATTGGGCCACATGCTGATGGCATCGGCCCAGCGTTGGGTAGACAATCAGTGCTGCAGGTGTGTCCTCCCGGATCCTGACTATGAGACACCAATTAGCGGCGACTGCTCTGATCTTACCGTCTGATACGTGGAAATATGTGATGGAAAGTGCTTAATATTGCTGACTTGTTTTCTTTACATGGCAATATATGACCTGGGAATACGACTATTCTGCTCTTTTTCGGTGCTTTAAAATTGTTTTTTTGACTTTTTCGTATTTTTAGCTAAGATCAGTAGGCTATATAGCTTCATATCAAATAAACTTTCAAAATTGACAACATTGAAAATGTCTCATGCCAAGGGGCCCCTTTAATTCAGCTGCATATCTCCCCAACGAAAATGAAACTCTTACGGCTATATCACTAAAGGAAGCATTTATAGCGCATCGAGTAAATACACAGGCTATGATTTTCCGTTAAATGTGTGTAATGTCCTGCACCAAAAGGAAAGTGGCCCGCATGGAAGCGGCTTTTAACAAAGCTTTTTGTGTGTCTCCCTTGCATCCATTATATAAAAAAACACTTCGGAACAACATGTGTAGCCTATTAATTGTAATTTATTGCAGCATGCATAAATGAATTTAAATTTAAACTGCTCTATTCTTAATAAATAATGTCATCACTAACCAATTTATATAATTTACAGCCCTACCTTAATACCTTTCCAACATGAAAAAGTGATACTGTAGGTAGAAAACGTATATCTTATGAACCAAAAAAAACCAGGCAGCTATTTTTATTTCGGCTTCTTAATATGACCATATGATGTATATAAATACGAGATTCCCGTATTTCTTATTTTGGACATGCATGTCCGAAATAAGAAATCGGGAATTTCCTCTTTATATCTAGCTTAACTGGTAAATGCGCAACACAAAAATAAATAAAAAATGCAGTTCTAGTCTATGGACATGTTTACGTCATACGGTCATATTAAAAAGCCAAAATAAAATTACCTACTTTTTTCATTATTTTAGCCTGATTGTGTCGCTTTAATGTTCCCTTTTAGTGGCTCGCTGCTCGATCGGCGTTGCTCAGATTTCTTATCAATTTATTACGTAATGCACAGCGGTTGTATAGGAAACACTTTCTCTCATCTTTTGGTGGCTCGCTGTCAAGCAGCGTCGCATAGTGGTGCTGGAAATTTTAGTGTGTGGTGTTGTTTAATACAGATCTTCAAAAATTAGAGCATTTAAATTTGCAAGTGCGCTTTTTATTGTTCCAAGAAGTTGCATCACTATAATATGTCGCTTACCTTAATTTAACAAACAGACTACAACATCTGAGTAATTGTATTACATCCAAAACTGCAGGAACCACTATTTTAAATTAAAGAGCAAAATCTTCTCAGATTGCCAATGACAGTTCAAAATACTTTTTCCTTCCATTTTTTGTGATGTGAGGGTGGAAACTTCACAATTTTTATTTTTGTTTCATTTCACACTTTCAAAAATATATGTTATGAAATTCAGTAATTTACATTAATTCTGACGGAGACAGTTGTTGTTCTAAGGGTGAAAAAACACACCAGTAAGATCTGTCAACCTATGGCCATGTTCCCAGCAAACACTAAATGTTCGGGCAATGTTAGTTTGATGTTAGCTCACCGTACGACGAATACAACCAATCAAACCAGATCATTTCAAGATTTTGGTAAAATATATTAAAACATCAGCTAATAATGTAATTATGAACACAGAATATATCAGATAAAACGTTCAATCAACAAGATCGCAAACTCGTTGACCTCCTTTTAGTCGAATCTGAATAATTTTCACTGATTTGACGTTGTGAATCGCGTCAGCGAGACTTCAATGCGTAAAATTCCATTTAAAGGTTGAACAATTCAATTGAAGAAAAAATGTTAATTTTTTTAAACTTCTACATGACGTGGTAACTTTAATTTGAGATATTATATTTGTATGTTTGATAAAATTAGGATATTTTCATTCACCTCAAGGTTGGAATTGCGGCAGCGATTCACATGTCAATATGAATAGAAATCCGTAAATAATCGAGTACTGGGAGAGATTTTATTTTTTCTGCAAATTTTCTGGTGACTTTAATAATGGAGGAAGCTATTTTTTATTGTAATGTCAAACAATGCATTAATACGCTAATTTCGTGTGAATACATATTTTTTACATTGAAATACAATAACGATGGAACGTTTTCGCTAAAAATTGTGAGTGACAGCAGAAATGCATAATACATTATTATACATTTCCGGTGACAGTGAATCACGATAGAAATCGAAGACTGTGACGTGTAGAGCTTAAAGATTATGGGGAAGTCGTAACCCATAATGTTATGTAATGAAATACCGGTCTTTTTCGCTTGAAAACATTAATTGTTTATTTTCTTCTCGATGAATTATTTTAATTAATTAATATAAAAAATAACATTCCGGCCTTTTCCACCTAATACAATTAAATGTTAATTTGTTGTTTGATGAATTATTTTAATATGGGTTTCTGTATTATTTTTAAATCGCTGAATTAAATATTGATAAACGTGACCATGACAAATGTAGGCTATAGGCAGACCTAGTACAATTTTCTCATTTTTTTTTATCTATATGCATATTCAACAATCCTAGAATATGGACATTTTAAAAACAACAGAACATATATCAAGGCGCCAAAATAAAAATGATGATTTGCTTTAGTCATTTTGTCAAGTAAAGAATATAAACATTAAAGTTGAACCCTATTTGAACAAGCTGTTGAGCTATATATTTATCGATTTGCACCCTAAATATATTACTTAACACAATTTAATTTTAAGATTATACTGGAGCATTCCGTCCCCAGAGAAAAGCTGCGAGATTTATCGCCATCTATATGTGGGGAAAATGGTTTGTGGGCTAAACAAATCGGACCTTTCTTCAGTAGGAAAATGAAATGCTTCACTCGTTAATTTTTTTTATAAATGTATCGCTTAGGCCTACGTTTAACATCCTCGTCCATAGAGATACCACGCTTGATCAGCAGCATATATCACCCCTTATGATTGTAGTTATATCAAACTTGTCAAACGTTGAAGAGTAGGCCTAATGATTATGCTACACGGCTCGGTATATTTTGACAAACGTGAAATATTTAATAAAAACGCATAGTACAAAATCCAATAGCATAGCCTACATCAGACAAATGTTTTTGTGTGTCACTTACCGCTGGTCAACACATCTTCTGAATGACGTTTATCAGATATCATTCCATCTTCACGCATATCCTGATCAGGCGTGTCAGCCTCTGTATCCATAATATATAGTAGGCCTATTTGTAGCTAATTAATGTCAATCAAGCCTATACTGGATTTCTTCAATGTTTCCATCTTTGATTAATCCCTTAATGATCTGCGATGACTGTGATAAAAGAGTGCTAGATTAAGAAGTGTGACCATTTATACCTACCGCGGATAAGGGAACACCGCCAGCGCCATCTGGTATATTCGATAAAAATAATTCCCTCCCCTCCCCTTTTTATCACATCTTAAAACCTATGTATGTCGCCCCTTCGAGGTATATTTGTCGCTGTGTCACATCTCCTTGTTGCCAGTTAACTCATCTCTGTCGCATGTTAACGCATGCCCTATTAGGCCTACACTTGGCAGCATGATGTACATTAGTTATCAGCATTAATTTTCTAATAGTTTGATAATAGGCCTACATATGAAAATTGTTGATTTTTTTACATTTGCCCCATATTGCGTTATGGTTTCTTTTATGGCATCTTTTTTGTAATAGGTCTATAATGCATAATATTGTAATCAGCCTTATATTTCTCACAATGTGACCATAAACATGGCCATATAACGAGATTTAAACTTTCACTCAATTTTGTAACGATTGACCCCATAATTCATCGCGACTGATCATCTGTCAGAAAAACAGCTTAAAGGTTCTTTTATCTCCGGACTTAATGCTATTAAATTGTAAAGTTAAACGTAATGGTTACTCAATTCTTATTGTGCTGCTGAATTGTTTGTTAGTATTTTTACTCGTTCGAAGCTAGACTACTAACGCAATTTCCAGTTTCAAATGAGGAAAAATGTTTATATTTATAAAACTATATAAAATCTCCAATATTGAACTATTGGATTAACTGATCATCTACCAAAAGAAACTAATTTATCAAATGTATTGATTTTTTTTATTGATCTAAAACATGCTTGAAACCATAGCCTATTGGGTTAAAGCAGCACAAGGCCTGATGGTTAATAGTGCCTGTAACGGCAGTATACAGACAATATTTTAGTGTCATGTTTAATTAAAATGACAAAATGTTTGTTTTTTACTCACTTCGACAAAACATATATTTTCAGACTTGTTTTCCTGCGGAGTTTGTTGAAAATCTTGCAGCAGCTAAGATTATGTTTCCTTCTTTGTTTTGTTTTTTTACATTAACTGGACAAAATTGCCATGAAGTTATACAAACACTATTTTCCAATGATTCGGCGACTAGGCCTATTGCATTTTACGGAATATATCGTATGGTATAAAAATTAGTATATTTAATATGCAGGCCTAGGCCGGGCTGGGCCTGGTAAATGTCGTCCTCTAATAATAATATAAACCTGTCGTCTCCGAATTTCATAACATGTCAAATGGTTTGACTTTTCATCTGCTTGTTCAAACATCGCGAATAATCGCTGGATGACAGTAGATCATGTAGCCTACAATTTCTTGGGATTGAATTGGTTGACATTATTGACTGCAAAATCAGCAAAATTCATTCGCCTTGGTTAATGCGAATCTGACTATAGTCTGTCCGACGGGAGGGTTTCTTTTCTTCGAGTAGCGAGTATCGAGTCTGGAAAAGCGAGTATCGAGTTTGAAAAAACGAGTATCGAGTTTGAAAAAGCGAGTATCGAGTTTGAAAAAGCGAGTATCGAGTTAGAAAAAGCGAGTATCGAGTCTGAAAAAGCGAGTATCGAGTTAGAAAAAGCGAGTATCGAGTTAGAAAAAGCGAGTATCGAGTCTGGAAAAGCGAGTATCGAGTTAGAAAAAGCAAGTATCGAGTTAGAAAAAGCGAGTATCAAGTTTGAAAAAGCGAGTATCGAGTTAGAAAAAGCGAGTATCGAGTAAGGAAAAGCGAGTATCGAGTTTGAAAAAGCGAGTATCGAGTTAGAAAAAGTGAGTATCGAGTCTGGAAAAGCGAGTATCGAGTTGGAAAAAGCGAGTATCGAGTTAGAAAAAGCGAGTATCGAGTCTGGAAAAGCGAGTATCGAGTTAGAAAAAGCGAGTATCGAGTTAGAAAAAGTGAGTATCGAGTTAGAAAAAGCGAGTATCGAGTTTGAAAAAGCGAGTATCGAGTTAGAAAAAGTAAGTATCGAGTCTGGAAAAGCGAGTATCGAGTTAGAAAAAGCGAGTATCGAGTTAGAAAAAGCGAGTATCGAGTCTGGAAAAGCGAGTATCGAGTTAGAAAAAGCGAGTATCGAGTTAGAAAAAGCGAGTATCGAGTCTGGAAAAGCGAGTATCAAGTTAGAAAAAGCGAGTATCGAGTTAGAAAAAGCGAGTATCGAGTTAGAAAAGCGAGTATCGAGTTGGAAAAAGCGAGTATCGAGTTAGAAGAAAAAAACTGGCCCACTGCCTAGGACGCTGGCCCACCATCACACCAGCATTCCCACCTGTGAGATCAGTCACAGAGTTATCTGCTGTAAGCTTGTGACACTGATGACAGATGAAGTGAATGACCTCTGACCGCAGATGTCAAGTGATGCCCGTGACGCCACGTGAGAAACTCAGCCCAAAAAATTTACAAGCCCCAACGCTGAAGCAGTGGTTAGGCCATCGATGGTGACGTTGGCCTAACATTGCGTCGGTTTAATATGTATATCTGCGTGATGCAGTTACCCTTTTGCATTCGGTACTTTATACACATGCGAGTCCACAATATCTATCTGTGAGGTTTACAGTGATCTCGAAGAGTGTAAGACATAGTATATTCCGCCGGTGTCTAATTTGCAAGCTGCCCTGAGATGACCTTGACCTGACCTTGCGGCACTACCTCAACAAAGCACAACATTACTAATCGTTTTTTGTTAATCAACCAAATACATTTAAATTGTGTCTTAATCATGAGATATGTATGCCCTATATGTTTCAATCTATTAGCGAGCCCAAGACTAGCCTGTGTCAAATGTTGGTGAAATCGTATGCGATTTTGCTGGTATGTTTAGAACGAAATATGTTTTCACCCCCTCATCTGGAGATACGTGTTTGGGGTTGGCCAGGCTTTGTGTATTCGGCAGACGCTTGTATTCGGCAGACGGCAGACGCGACAGGCAGACGCAGACGGCAGACGCAGACGCAGACGTTTGTATAGCAGATTCAGACTTTAAAATCTCGAAAGTTTTGAAGACTTTTTGATATCATTTTGCTTTATCAATTATACGCACAGGGAAGACTGACTTTGCATCTCTAGGCCTTGAAAAGTACTCCCCCACTGGATCCCCTACCATCCTAGGAGACCATGCCTTCCCAGCAAACACGACACATTGAAACAATGTTGGTTTAATGATGGCCCCACATTAAACCAACATTGTTTCAATGTGTCGTGTTTGCTGGGTAATTACTGCACTTCTAGGATGTTTACTATTGTCATTTTCATAATGTTGAATTATTATATCGTGTTTGCTGGGAACGTGTTTTCATAAACTGTTCTCCTTCCTTCAACACCAATGGAAGCTGTCAGGTCACAGTGCAATATCAAAGGAACTGTTATCATGATTCCAGCTGTATATCCAATATATCTCTTTAGCGATAGCTTGATATGTGACACTTTTTTACGGTAGTGGGATGTGTAAATCCTCTCAAACACAGTCGACGTAAAGCTGAACCAATGTTAGTTTAATGCTGGCCCAGCCTCGAAACTCAACGCTCCAGTAAACACGATACCGGGGGGGGGGGTGTGATGGTGGTCGGGTAACCTTGACCTAATTTCAAGGTTACGGGAAACAAAATGGCTTGTAAGTGTGATAACTTCATAACACATCGATCCTTCATTTTGTTACCTCATGTGCATGATACTAATCTGAAGGTCGATTTTGAAATTTAGTGATCTTGACCTAATTTTAAAGTCAACAAATCACGGAAACCAAAATGGCTTGTAACTTGTAACTTCAAAACGCCTTCACTTAGGGCCTTCATTTTTTACCTCTTGTGTAAGAAACTAATCTGAAGGTCAAGTTCGACATTCAGTGACCTGGGAGTATTTGCGAGGTTTTATTTTCTCGCGGATTTCGCGAAAAATATAATTATGCGTGTTATACTTATCATCGAAATCGAAAATTTGCGAATTTTATACTTTGTAAATGTAAAAAGTTCACAAATCACAAATTCGCGAAATCTAAACACGCGAAAATTACCAGATCTACAATATATATGGTGAATTTGCCGTCTGCCGAATACACACGTCTGCCGAATACACACGTGTCGCGTCTGCCGTCTGCGTCTGCCGAATACACAAAGCCGGTTGGCCAGGCTTCAGGGATTCGGCGGTGAAAGGTTTGGACATTTAGCACCCACATCCACCTATTATCAAGGTCTAACCAAAAGGAAGATTATTGTGTCGCTTTGGCCCTATAAATAGACACTTAGTAACAAATTTAACTGAGTTATAGTAAGCAATCTCAATACTAATGAAGTATATTAGGCAAAAGTGTTTGTTTTTTCAAATACATTTTGAAATTTTAATACTTAAAGCAGCCCCTTGGGATGACATCAATTTTCGTTTTTAGTTTTGTAATGAAGTAGTGTATCCCCCAGATCATGATTTCATTTTTTTCAAAGTTTTTAGATTTTTATAAATATTTCTTATTAATATTTCCATAAAACCGCGTAAAACCCAAACAAACTTTTTGTATAGCTAAACACATGCTGAAGGACGATTGAATGCTCCTACAACACTGGGCCACATGTTGATGCCGTCGGCCCAGCGTTGGGCAGACAATAAGTGTTGCACTTGTATCACCTCATGTCCTGACTATAAGACACCAATCAGACACCAATTAGCGGCGATTGCTTTGATCTCCTCGGCCAAGACGTGGGAATATGTGGTATCAAGTGCTGCATATTGCTGATTTGTTTTGTTCACATGGCAATATACGACCTGGAAATATAACTATTTCACTCTTTTTCGGTGCTTTAAAATTGTTTTTTGACTTTTTTGTATTTTTAGTTAAGATCAGTAGGTTATATGGCTTCATATAAGTTAATTTTTTAAAATTGACAACATTGAAAATGTCTCATCCCAAGGGGTCCCTTTAAAAATTTCATTAGTCTTCGTGAAACATGAAAATTAAAAAAACTGAGCGTGTTTTGTTAAAACTAGGTCCAACAGGCCTGGGTACACTGCTGATATGTAAGCTGAGATGTAAGCTTCCATAGAGACAGTCCCTAATCAAAGAAAACAGTCGTAAATATGTCAGAATGTTAAAACAACTGCCGCGGTTCAGCTTGTCGAATTCTTCTTCTCTCCAAACTACTTCCACTCCGCTATTTCCATATTTTGGAAACGTGATTGAATGACGCAACTGATTGGTTAGAGCCTAGAGTACAATGCTTGGGTCCGTATAATGATTTTATAATCCGGTGACTCTTTCTGATAGAGTACAACGTCAACAACCAGCAGACTGTGACAGAACGCTGACACTGACGGCTGTTTATCAAATGTTGGTAACGTTGGCACGATATGAGGTCATAGTTGGAAGAAATATCGGAGGCCCTTGTTAAGCTCTAGGGAGGTAATTCCTGCATTTTAATCTACTGTGACGTCAGACTTATCAACTGTATGATTTTATTGGCAGTTCCCTAATACTCCCATCCAATCACGTGCCAGCACTGCGTATCTGACGTGATCGGCTGAAAAATCTCGTAGTTTCTCTCGACGTAGCCGTGAAAACACGATAATTTGTTTCAAATTGCTTTAATCATGGTTAGTGAGTTACCGATTTACTGATACGTTGGCCAAACATGTTAGTCCTGTCCCTGCTCCATAGACCCGTATACATTTTGATGTACCCGAAATTTCTCAATAGTTTCATGTAAAGGGACCAGTCCCCGATGAAAATGACCAGGGTAGACATTTGACTAGCGGGGCGTAACTCGGCTACGAGCATTATTCAAAATGGCCGCCAGAGGACATATTAAAAAATTGTATATTTACCTATTTGTCCAAAAATCTCAACTAATACCTCTTTTTCGACTAATTTGAGGCCCAGGAACTCATTTGTTAGGTTATTTTGACGATATAAGTAGCCATTGACAAATAAATCCAAAATGGCCGCCAAACGACATATTAAAACATTAAATATTGAACTATTTGTTCAAAAATTTCAACTAATACCTCTTTTTCGACAAAATTGAAATCCAGGAATTCCCGCTGGTCAAATGTCTACCCTGGTCATTTTCATCGGGGATTGGTCCCTTCACATGAAACCATTGAGAAATTTCGGGTACATCAAAATGTATACGGGGTTGTGGGACAGGGACTGAACTATGTGCACATCATCGGCCAAATGACATTTGTATTAAAATAAGCCAAAGAAAAATAATTCACAAAAGTCAAATGAAAAACACAGAATACAGAAACAACGACATATTTACCAGCAGGCATGAGACCTTGACCAACTCTCTGCGACGGCGGCCCAACATTAACCCAACATTGGTTCAATGTTTCGTGTTTGCTAGGTTGATTCCATCTCGATTGGAACACCCACAATCAAAACAGTTAAACTATACAATAATCACAGTTGATAAAATTTATAAGAACACGCCGAGAACAATAATTGACTTCGAGATCCTAACATATCAGATCCAACACAAGACTCAACTCCCCCACTCCGACAAAAATAGATAATAGTCAGTGCCCATTTCACAAAAAAGTGCATGCTTAAAGTTTGTAAGGATTTTTTTATTAGAATTTTTCATGCAGTTGTTTTTAAACAATTCGGATATGCTGATTCCAAATCTGCCCCATGCCAAGCTCTATTCTGTCTTTTTCCTACTCAAAATTCAAAAACAAAATGGCCGCCAAAATTTGTGAAAATGTCACAACTGTACATCACGGCTTTTCTCAGATTTGACACAAAAACATTTCGTTGTCTAAAATAACATTATTGGGTTCCGGGAGTTCAGTTATGTTTCCGAAGGTCATATAGCTACCATCATTACTAAACAATGGCCGCTAGAGGGCAAAATCCAAAATGGCCGCCACGGCAACGTAATGTTGCCATGTCCTGCGTGAATGGCACGCATAATTATTATCCGTAATTTTTATTCTTATTACATCACTAAGTCTCCAACACTCGATAATATGGATGGTTCTGATGCTATACTTTGTTGGCAGTCGACGAACCACCATGTCCGACTTTTATTAGTATGTATATATTGTGTTTCGGTGGTATTACTGTTATTACGTTGTTAAATTTACATCACTAGTCTATATCAGGGAATCGCCGAGTTCATAGCGACTGTCCTTGCATGGTCACATGGCTCGGAACTACCTGTGTCGCAGATTGTCACATTGATTGTACTTGCATGATATAATATTTGATTTTTAAAAATATCGTGTAATTTTTAACATTGTCCTAATACATTCTCAAATTACTGTAGCATAATTATGCACTTGTATATATTCTAGGTTTCTACGCTTTCCAGAGTGTCTTTTTTGCTACTATATATATAATTAGCATGTCATACATAGTAGCTATTTTATCTCTGGTTTTGGTGCGGGAAACAAAATGATAGACCTTATGTTACCCTGGCAATGCCTTTCAATCTTATTTAAAGTACATACCCAGTGTTTCTTATGGCAATGCCAGTTAACATGATTTTAGTTATGTATGCCATACTATGTATATTGTCATATGATTTTAACAAATTAACAACGTTGTATATACATGTACATATCTCTATTTCTATGACAAATAAGTCTGGATTGACTTTCTTTCTGTCAATAAAATATCTGTCTGTCTGTCTGTGCCTTAACTTTGCTTCCGAAAAAGGTAGAAAAGTGTTTTGGGTGTCTACATATAGGTTTCTCACACCAAATAAACCATTTCAGAGCCGCGATAACATCTATTAGAAATATTTCACAAAGTTATTGGAAACAAAACAAATGTTGCGCCAGAAAAACTACACATTGTAGTCCAGTGTAATAATTTCTTTAAAAGCCATTTTTTCACATTCAGAAGCCTAGGGAAACCAATGTAAGACGCATTTTGTAAAATGTTTAGATTACTGACAAAAATATTTTATAATTTTTGATCACTGCCCGGCACTAGATAACCTGTCGCTCACCATTTATCCGCTCTAAGTCTATTTATTGGTTTGTGGCCTATGTGATATCACCTGTATCAGGGTTTGCCCCAGAAAAATGAGAAAGCATCATGGTAACTGGTGGCTCTGGTTCAGCGCGGCGCGCATAGACTGGGGTCAGGAGGCATACCCCCTCCGGGAAAATTTGAATATGAAAACTTTTGTATATAATACCACTTGTAGTAACTTATAGAACTAATATGTATCCATTATTTGCACTCATACATCATTTTTTATGACATTGTAAAATATTAAAGTAAAAAGTCCAGTTTGGGGAGAGCATTTAATGATTTTATTGAAGCTTCTTGGGATGACATCAATTTTTGTTTTTAATTCCGTACTGAAGTAGCGAATCCCACGGATCATGGTTTAATTTTTTTCAGATTTTTTTTTATTTTACAAATATTTTTAATCAACATTTCTGTGAAACCAGAAGTAACCCAAACAAACTATTTGTATACCTGAAGGTTCTCACAGCATTGGGCCACATGCTGATGGCATCGGCCCAGCGTTGGGTGGACAATCAGTGCTGCAGTGTCCTCCCGTGTCCTGACTATAAGACACCAATTAGCGGCGACTGCTCTGATCTTACCGTCTGATACGTGGGAATATGTGATGTAAAGTGCTGAATATTGCTGACTTAATTTGTTTACATGGCAATATACGACCTGGAAATACAACTATTTCACTCTTTTTCGGTGCTTTAAATTTTTTTTTTGACTTTTTTCTTATTTTCAGTTAAGATCAGTAGGCTAAATAGCTTCATATAAATTAAATTTTCAAAATTGACAACATTGAAAAAGTCTCATCCCAAGGGGTCCCTTTAAATGTTTTTTTACCGCCCTCTCTCATTAGATTTTGATTTTTTGTGATCTAAAACAGAGAAATAAAACACAGTGGCCTAACTAGAAAAATATATTGGTGTTAAGAAAATGACATAGGCCTACACTATATCCATTAGACACCACATATGAAGTTTTGGCAATCGCGCATTACAGTAAATCATTTCTCATGAAGCAGCGGCTACATTCAGAAATATTATAGTAATATATAATAATCACCAAAAATATATAATTTTTATAGGGCATGAAGTACGCACCCAAATATTTTAGACACGATACTCGCTTTCCAAACTCGATACCAGCTTTTTCAAACACGATACTCGCTTTTTCAAACTCGATACTCGCTTTTTCTAACTCGATACTCGCTTTTTCAAACTCGATACTCGCTTTTCAAACTCGATACTCGCTTTTTCAGACTCAATACTCGCTTTTTCAAACTCGATACTCGCTTTTCAAACTCGATACTCGCTTTTTCAGACTCGATACTCGCTTTTTCTAACTCGATACTTGCTTTTTCTAACTCGATACTCGCTTTTTCAAACTCGATACTTGCTTTTTAAAACTCGATACTCGCTTTTCTTAACTCGATACTCGCTTTTTTTAACTTGATACTCGCTTTTCATAACTCGATACTCGCTTTTTGAAACTCGATACTCGCTTTTCTAGACTCGATACTCGCTTCTTACCTCTAGCATACCTCGTCCGACGGTGGAATGAAATGAAAGTTAGCTTTTCGTTATCCAATCAGTCAATTCTTAAGCGATTGTCACGAAATGTTTCAACCATCATTATCTAGTCATTTGGCATCAAACCTGAAAATTTCGGCAAAATTCCATTAAGTATTTCAAAAGTTAGACCATTTGACATGTAGGTCTAACGCAATACTGAGAATAAATCGGGAATAAAGTTAATGGGTTATACATGTTATAGTTGAGTGTCATAAATAGACATTTACTACATGTCAAATGGTCTAACTTTGGAACGATATACACTATTTTCAGGGTTAACTTTACACAATTTATCGCTTGAGAATGGACTGACAGTGACTGGATATCGAAAAGCAGAGCTTTCATTTTGGACCATCTTCCACCGTCGGACTATAAGTGTGTGTATTTGAGGCGAAGCTGCACAAAACACCGAGTGCACCACCTAGTGGCTAGTATGTGATTTGATAAACTTTGTAATACACCATCCTTTGTGTGTGTGTCTGCCACATGTGTCTGCCTTGCAGCCTACCATCCAGATCATAAAGCACGTGCTCCGAACCACGTGACCATACCATATTTGTCTTCTGCAGCTTTGGCCCATCCGCCTAGTGCTACTGTGTCAG
>OZ024912.1:9655798-9921374 GCA_964017125.1 Flabesymbios commensalis
AGGCTAAACTGGGCCAGGAGAGCCTCCTGAGGATGATGAGATGAATGAGATGACACTGTCCTCCAGACACAAGATTCGAAATTCGAGCCCTGGCGGTCTGAGGCCGAGCACACCACCTCTCGAGCCCCGAACTCTGGCGTGAAAGGCAGCGGTGCTAACCACTACCCTAGGGCCCCCGCCCACAAACAGTAATAATTACGACATAAATTGAAACTTTGACATTTCAGTTGGTGATTGACGACGGTTCTGGCATAAAAGTTAAAGTATTTTATATGTTTTTTATTTCAGATGCTGGGAGCTTGGCTTGATGGCAGTGGCTGGGTGAATGCCTTGATACAAGGCGACATTGCTACACCTGTCACTGCTGACTCATTCATTCAGGCAAGTCAGGTGACAAAGACCCGTCATGCACATAATTATGTTTTCACAACAATGATCATGTCTTGAAATAAAATGAATCGGGCTTTAGGCCACCTTTGTGCACATATAGGCTAAACTGGGCCAGGAGAACCTCCTGAGGATGGTGAGATGATTGAGATGACACTGTCCTCCAGACACAGGATTTGAAATTCGGGCCCTGGCGGTCTGAGGCGGAGCACGCTACTTCTCGGTCACGGAGGCTCCCCACAATACTGACTTTTTCAAACCGCCGACACCGGGAACCGAACCCTGAACTCTGGCGTGAAAGGCAGCGGTGCTAAACACTACCCTAGGGCCCCCTCCCTCATCAATATGCATGATGAATGAGCATCATTGTCATATTATATGAAATTAACTTTATTTTGGATATTAAGCAAACATTAATCAATATATCAATACCAATATATCAATACCAATATATCAATATCAATATCAATTTATCACTATATCGATATATCGATATATCAATATATCAATATATCAATATATCAATATATCAATATTATCTTTTGCAATAAACAAGGGTATTTTTATAGAATTGTTTTATTCCTTCAGTATGCACACATTTGATTGACTGGGTCAAAATAGTATTGAGTGTGTTTGAATACTGGCAACATATTTTAAATTTAGTGTCATCAGGAGGATGACTCATTCTAGGGTGATAAATGAGCGTCATGTTTGAGGTCCCCCTCCCCCAGAAAATGATGACTCACCATTGCCCCCGCTCCATGGGTGATAAATGAGCATCATGTTTTGACACTGGGAGCATCAATGTACATGATTGCTGGGTTTTAAATACAGATTAAGAAATAACTGGATCAGGTGAAGTCTCAGAAATAGGAATAGTGACACATTACGGAAATACGCCAGGCAGTTGGACTTGAAAAATATCGGTCAGCATACTGATGTAATTGAATTTTATTTAATTCAGGCCAAATATGCTATGTGCCATGTGTAGGATTCACAATGTATATTTGTGAGTATTTGTATGGTCATACTGGTAATAAATTAGACCCACACGACAATGTTCAGTGCAGGCATGTATTAATTTAAAAAAGAGTGCTAGCTTATACCAGAATGAATGGAAATTACCTCACGTTTTATAACGACATTCCGCAATTTCGGGTCGTTTAACAGTGTTAGAAACAGTTATAAGAATGTGCTTAATAGAATCAACCGCATTGAAAGGGTGGCATAATTATTATTGCACAGTTCTGTTGCGAAATGATGAATATAAATGACAAATGGAGTTGTTGTTTTTTATAAATGACTGATGAGGTTGTAAAAATATATTTTTATTAATACAAATATTCTAACAACTTTTCATAAGACATATTTTAAGAGAGATAGTGTATATTATATCCAGTTAATTGACCATACGTTACAAAGGGTTAAACACGGTTGAATGATTCACACCTGCTGCATGTACAATATAGGCATTGGTGTTGTCTGACCTTGGACTCTATATATGCCTGACGGCGATATTTTTTTTCTAAAGAGTGGCAACCCGGGTGATGACAGTGAGTCAGATACAGTGCATTGTAATTTGTGATCAGTTAGCCGTGACAGCTACTCTTTACTGGGTGCTGCTGCAGCTTGAATAATTTTGTGGGGCTATGTGGATTTTAAAATGTTATCATTAGGCCTAGATATATATACATTACATGTATTATGATTATCGCAAATATGTGAAGGAATGAGAGATATTTATAAATACATGCAAATAAAAACAATATTTTATTACCATAATGATGATTCATACCAGACCTATCTAAATAAGAATACAATCGAATCCATTTGTATATATACCGCTCGAATTCTAATGTGGACAATTTAGGCTTCATGCTCATTATTCTGTGTTCCTCTATTTATACCATCAAGGCTATATTACTTTGAAAACCATTACAGAGATGTTGCTTAATTGAAAAAGATACAATTACTAACCTTTCTACCCAGGGATTCTCGTAAAAAACACTAAAAATAGTGATTTGTTAGAGTTTTTAAACAATACACAGGCCTGCATACAGCTACATATGCAAGACACATCATCCTATGGGGCAGATTATGTTAATGTGCCCCCACAGTGCCTACTATTCTACTGCTAACGCCAACATCTTATGTTTATAGGCGCTCTTTATACACAGGACTAGGTAATAGGCATACATGTCTGCTAATGATATATGTCTAGGTCCAGGTGAGACTTTGGTGTAGTATGTCCACGTCAGCCTGCCATATGATTTAGATGGATAGGTAGGCAAAATAACAATTAACTTCATCAATACAATTATAAAAATCACTCAGAATAATATTATAAGCTATAGATATTCATGGAGTATTGGCAGGTATTTTGTCTTGCTAGATGACGCCAGGTGTGTGTATGTCAGACGGACAGGAGTGATTTAATTCCATTCTTACCATCGAGTGAACAATTTAGCCATACTGGCAGAGCCCTCGGGCCTCTCAATCTTAGGGATAAAACTCTTGAAAACATTTTGCATTTTTTAATATAAGCATAGCGGTTTGTTAAATTTTTCTGAATATTCCAGTAAGCAGTTTGATCGTTTTGCTTCACTGAACCATACTATTTACATTGCGGAGGACCCCACTCCTTCTTCTTTGTACATGTATATTGAGTACAACTTGCTAGATTGGTAGACTAGCAGCTCAGGGATATTATATGCGCCTAGCATTTGATGCAGTTACCGATATTGTAGTATTCAGCTTAATTTGTTAAAGCGACTCAGTATGATGACATCAATTTTCGTTTTTAATGTTGTAATGAAGTAGTGTATCCTACGGAGCATTCTTTAATTTTTTCAGGAATTTCAGATTTTTAGAAACATTTTTTAACAATATTTAAAAGAATCCGGACAAAACCCGAACATACAATGAGTTCTCCTAAAAGATGGTTGAATGCTAGCACAGCATTGGGCCACAAGTTGATGCCGTCGGCCCAGCGTTGAGCAGACCATTAGTGCTGCAGGTGTGTGCCCCCATGTCCTGACTATAAGACACCAATTAGCGGCGCTTGCTTTGATCTTACCGCCCAAGACGTGGGAATATGTGGTGTGAGGTGTTGTATATTGCTGACTTGTTTTGTATACATGGCAATATACGACCTGGAAATATAATTATTTTTTATAACTCTTTTTCGGTGCTTCAAAATTGTTTTTTGACTTTTTTGTTTTTTCAGTTAGGATCAGTAGGTTATATAGCTTCATATAAATTTAATTTTCAAAATTGACAACATTGAAAATGTCTCATTCCAAGGGGTCCCTTTAAACTCATGTGGACGTTAAGAATGTTGCGCATGCGGGTGGGCCCACAATGTGTACTCAATAAATTATAACGACCCACCTACATTAAACATAATTACTGTAAGATTTTTTGAATAAAGGCAGCCTACCATGCTGCATCAATGAGCTATAATTATATTTGGATCTTGTGATTTGTGTGGAAACAGGATTCTCTCCATGTTTATGTATGGCAATATCTGCGATTTAATTAATTTTCCATAGAATTCTAAATTATTTTTGGCTGTCATTTTGATTTTTATATTAAAATCATTGTATCACTTTTAAATTAGTTTTCTGATCGTTTTCATTATTATCATTATTGTAGAAAACGTGTTTTTATCAAACCTCAAGATCATCGTACGCTCATCAAGGATTGCGATATTGGTCCTGACATCACCTAATTAAATTTAAAAATTCAAAATGGTGGATATCCTCCATATTGTATTTTCAAAAATGCTGATATTATGTTTGACATTTCAAATATTCTTCAAAATATGCAAAGATAGCCAAACGTTGGGACTTTGCGTTGATTGGGGGTCACTACGTATTATGCTAATTGAAAAAATGCTCAACATATACCTTTAGCATCCGACATTTTTTTACTTCTTGGATCATATATAGGTAGTATTTCCATCAAAAAACGTAGCTGTAAAATGCATTTTGGGTTCAACACATTATGTCATTAGGAGTGGCAAATAGACTACTTACATGTGTACTGATTGACGCCTTCATGGCTGATGGCTGACGTTATAACAGTCAGCAGAATGAGCAGATTCAACAGAGTATTCATCTTGCCTGGGTACTGCTAATTTTCATCTACTGTTATTATTTCTATGAGTCTTCAAGATCTCTCGCTCAAATGCCGCTGGCCTTGATGAACATATCATATGTAAATTGGCTCAGTGGCGGATGTGTGGCCTCTCCTCATTGGTCTGTGACATATGTCAGTCATCGTGTATAACTCCTCCTGCCCTCCTCCTTTAACCCTAATGATATGGAGGCTATGTCGATTAACAAATGAAATGAAATGAATGAGGTTTTAGGCAACCTTTGTGCACATATAGACTAAACTGAGCCAGGAGAACCTCGTGAGGATGGTGATATGAATGAGATGACACTGCCCTCCAGACACAGGATTTAAAATTCGGGCTCTGGCAGTCTGAGGCCGAGCACGCTACCTTTCGATCACGGAGGCTTCCCACAATACTGAGTTTTACGAGTGGATGGGGAAGAAACTGTCATACAATCAGCATGACAGTGATAACCTGAATAAATGTATGACAATACTACATTTAGAGACATTGTAATAACGGGGATTAATAACTGAAATTAAATATTATTCATCGTAGGCTTGGATAGTTTGTTGACCTTGTTTGTAGTGTTAAGAAACGGTATTAATTCCGTGCGGAGGTTCAAATACAGGCCTGGATGAACTTTAGCCTCATTAGCGACGAGCATTCATTTGAGTGTCTTCAAGGTCAAACATTCTGAATTTTCAAGTGAAATACATTTATTATGGCTGTCACATTGAACAGAAGATTGGCTTCGCCCACTAGAGCACTATAACTTAGTAGAATGAAGTTTTATATTTGTTCTGCAGTTCCCATGTAACATTAGAACACTATGTGATATCGTACAGCTGTAACCTATCGTCATTTTACATTTTTTTCAAGTGAATATCAAGTTTGTTTTCTAAATTGTTCCAATATAATGCGAATACTTGTATTCATCATTCCAATATGCAAACTATATAAATATATTATTATATAATGAGCATTCATATTATTAAACTACACTTGTAAAAAATAAGAATAAAATGGATTTGATTTATTTCCGTCTATATTTAAATTATATAAATTTGTGTAGGTTTTATATATTTTACGTATCAGTTGTAGCACTGTATTTGTGGAGCGGGGAACAGTTACATCTCTTTGGCGAATATTTCCATCTTCAAGTAAATTATTGTACTTGAAACGAATTGACAACTTTTATTCTCTATGCCTTTCTCTATGCCATTCTTTCCCGACAACATGTACGCTATTTTGTTGCTCAGTTTTTGGGAAGTTGTTTTATCGCCAGGTGGTAGGCTACCAGTAGCACCTGCCTTACAAGCCATAATGGTGCTGCTCCTAGGGTGATTAAAGGTCATATTAATTAATTTGTCACTGATGACAACTGAATGAACTTAGTGTTCTAGACATTCTAAATGTGATAAACTTTCATATAAATCAGACTTCAAGGGACATGCCCAGGTCTAAAATCACGAAAAAATCGGTGATTATATTTTAGCTCAATAATATGACCATATGATGTAAACATGTCCGTGGACTAGAACTGCAAAAAATAAGCAAGAACAGATTGTTACATGTTAGGTTTATTCACTAGTGCACAAAAATTAAAAACTTTTGCAGTTCTAGTCTGTGGACATGTTTACATCATATGGTCATATAAGGAAGGCAAAATAAAATCACCGATTTTTTGATGATTTTAGACCTGGGCATGTCCCTATAACTATAGGGCGTTATTATTGTTCAGGCAGCTCTGTATCTCGTGAGAATGACATGCTGTGATTAACTGCAGCAACTCCATTGTTGTGACTTATGCCCCATTTGTCATGGCCAATTAATTAAGATATCTCGTATACTTAACCCTTATAGCGTTGAATCAATTTGTAAAAAACATCGCAACCAAAGGGTTTTTTCAATTTGAAATCATCATAAATGTCCTACTTAGCTCTTTCTGATTCATTTGAATACCTATGTTATGGGTCTACGACCATTAGAAATATTTTTACTCTTACAGTGCGGGGATCGACTTTAGACGTCAGAATCTGACGTCTACAGACGTCAGATTCTGGCGACTGAAGTTGATCCCCGCGCTGTAAGGGTTAACCCTTTCAGCGCGGGGATCAACTGTCAGATTCTGATGTGTGAAGTAGATCCCCGTGCTGTATGAGTAAAAATATGTTCACTACAGGGCGTGATGATATGTCCACCCTGTATAAATATATCTCGATGAATAAATAAATACATAATAATGGCCGTAGACCCATAACATAGTTATCATGGTTATTCAAATGAAGCTGAAAGAGCTAAGACATAGATAATGATTACAAATTGAAAAAAACCCTTTACTCTTAATGATTTATATAACAAAAATTCAGCACTTCAACGGTACCCCTGGGCTCTGAGTCTACCAATGAGCTATTGCTATATAAGTGTTTTTATCAAATCCAGATATTTTACCCATTAAAACGCTGAAATATTTGTTTATAAACCAAAGAGAACAAGGGGTCTTTTTTATTTAGAAATCATACTAAACATCATAGACACCTGCTTCTGTTTCATTTGAATACCTATGCTATGGGTCTACGGTCATTAGAAATATTTTAATGCAGTGTACGTAGCTAAGTATTAATCTTTTTTACCGCTAAGCCCAACTATAGTCTGTTTTATTTTGTTTTATTTGCTGACGAAATCACTGCTATTGGTAACGGAATGTGTGTTTAAACATCAAGATTTGCAAATGTTTGGTCTCAAATTTAACATATGGGAGTGAAAATTTGAATTATTTTATTTATTTTCTTTGTTCGACCACTACATTCTAAGCCGGGAATGGAGAGTTATTGTTGACCTAGTACAGATCAATAATCATGGTAGGCCATTGTATTAAAAAAAGTCCGATGTGACCGGGCTGTTGATAATGAGGGATCCTCATTATGTTTGGATGTGTTTTAAGTCAGTTGAGACCCTCGGAGCTCTACATTCTTAGCTTTGCCTTAGCCTCGACCATTTTCACAGATAAGAATGTACAGCTCCTCGGGCTTTATCCTCTACGTATTCAGTCAGACGTGGTGAGGTAGCCTTGACATTTCAATAACGCATTACCATTATAGTCAGATTCACAATTAATTCATCAACCAGGGTGAATGAATTTAGCGGATTACTCAGTCAATTCTCAACTATTTTTTATGAAATTTTACACACACTGTTCTCCATTGAAATCGCGACTACACTAAGCAATTTTTATAGTTTTTTAATGTATTTAATCAAAAACAAATATTCACATTATGGTGGGTGTAGTGGCGCGATGAACAAAGAGAGCAATACCTGTGTTACAGTGTTTCATCTAGCCATTTCTAACATGGCGCAGCGCCATGCTGCCTTTTGTGAACGCCATGTTGCCCTTCATGTGCGCCATGTTGCCCTTCATGTGCGCCATGTTGCCCTTCTAATATTCAGACAGTGAAGTGCCTCATTGACCTAGAGGAGCGCGCAGCGCGAGGGCTGACGCGAGATTATGCACTAGTTCTGGTATAAACCTTATAGTGCCTCTCTCTTTTCACCTGGTGAGGTAGGTGATTGTACAAGCAATGGCAAGAAGTCCAGGAGACAAGGAACCAGGGAAGAGGCGACCAGCCACCAGAGTAAGGGCAAGGACTGACCCTTTGAAATGTGCTCTGCTTTCTGAGCAGTGTGTTTGAAACCACCATCATGAACCGTCATCGTCAGCCAACCATCCGTGTCCGCCGTGCCATCACCCAAGCTAGCAATGTAATGATAGAGAGCTCATTGCTTAAGACCAGAATCTGTCTCCTTCAGTGCTATGATTGAAAGCCCACTGCCTTATGTGTCTCACAAAGCGGCTCCTTTCAGAGCCCCTGCTCTCTGTGGGAACAGGAGTTCAGGAGTTCAACCGATATCCGTCAACCGTCAACCGTCAACCGTGTTCTTGTCTCATGCAGTGGAGTGATAGGGAACTCCCTGCTTTTAGTATGTCACACAGAACGGCGCCCCCAGAGCCCCTGTTCTATGTGGGAACAGGAGCTCAACCGTTATCCGTCAATCGTCAACCGTCAACCGTCAACCTTGTTTAAGCGTCAGCCTGGATTGCAGCCAGCAATTGATCCAGAATTGTATTAGAGCCTGATCGTTTTTGAACGATCTCATGATTCAACACCAGATCCTTGAAACACTGTGTGTTTTCAAGTGATCTAAATGTTTTAACCGCCAGTGCTGTCATCCTAGTTCTGATCATAGGGACGTTAGTGAGGTCATGCAGATCTATTGTTCTCATTCTGTCCAGGTAGGTTACACCAAGTGCTAGTCTCAGGCACTTGTTTTGAAAGATCTGCATTTCCTTCACTTGTGATTCCCTTAAAGCTCCAGTTATCAGTGAACCATATTCAAGGACAGGGCGTATAAAGCACTTGTAAGATGGCTTTTAAGATGGTATATGGTCTGGCGCCCCAGTTTGTCCCTTTGAGCAACTTCAACAGGTTCAGTCGCCTGTAGACCTTTGTCATTAGGTCTTTCATATGGTCTTTGAAGCTAAGCCTTCGATCAAATAGGATTCCAAGCAGTTTGGCTGTTTGAGTTTGAATAATAGGCTCACCAAACAGTTCCAGATCTATAAGTTCTGGTTTTGGACCGACACTAAACACAATCAGCTGAGTTTTTCCTGCGTTTAGTTTTATCCGCCATTTGGAACACCATGCTTCAATAAGTTTTAAAGCTTTTGATAGCTTTGCCTTCACCCATTTGGCATTGGTTGCATGTGCCCAGATTCCCATGTCATCTGCGAACTGGGAAAGCTTGACATTGAGTGAACTCATGTCTGGGATATCATTCACATAGATAATGAAAAGGAGAGGGCTTAGGACCGAGCCCTGAGGTGTGCCCGCATTGAGGGTCACCTCCTCTGAGCAGTTGTTACAGCAATTGACTTTGATCGTTCTGTCACTTAGGAAAGATGATATCAACCTGACCATCTTCCTAGGTAAGCTGCCGTTCATCAGCTTGTATCTTAGTCCGTCATGCCACACCGAGTCAAATGCTTTCTCAACATCGATAAAGATTGCTCCACCTTTCCATTTCTTAGTGAATCCCAGTTGAGTTTCCTCTACCAGTCTGAACACATGTTCCATGGCGATGCGCTTGCTCCTGAAGCCATTCTGCCATTTGTTAAAGAACTTTTCTTTCTCAAGAAAGTTCCTTATTCTACCAGCTAACGTTTTTTCAAAGAGTTTGCCCATACAGCTCAGCAGGCTGATAGGTCTATAGTTCCCCGGCATTTTTCCGTCTTTGCCTGGCTTAGGTATCATGATACCTTCAGCCTTTTTCCATAGCTTAGGATAGTATCCTGTAGCCATACAAGCATTACAGATTTGGGCCAGGGCCTCATAAACCTTGTCATTTGCTTGCTTAAGTACACCGTATCTGATACCGTCCAGACCAGGGGCAGAGCTAGATTTGCACTTTTTCAGATAAGCCTTGATTTCCCCTGTTGTTATTGGGGTTAGTGTCTCGTGATCATCGTCCTCTTCGGGGACGTGGCTTACTAGTGGCTTGAAGAGCATTTCGTGCTCTTTAATAGTGCTTTCTACCTCCACTTTGAACTCATCGTCAAAGATGGTCCCCTGGTGGACATTGTGTACTTTTTCAAGCGAGGCTGCGAACGTGTCAGCTCTCTCTTTGTCATTTTCAGTGTGAGTACCATAACTTCTCATGAGGGGAGTTTTTCTCGTTCCTCTAGATTTTGCCCCTGTTAGCCGGAAGAACGAGTTCCAGAACTCGGTTCCATCCCTGGCTCCGTCAAGTTTATCAATCTGTTCTTGCCAAGCCCTTTCCTTGTCCGTTTTGATAGATTCCTTGACCTCGTTGGTCAGGCTCTTGTACATAGTCATGTACTCGGGCTCGTCACTGAATCTCATAGCTAGCCTTCTAGCTTTTCTTTTTTCTCTGATCCACTTGGACGTTTTTTCAGAGATAAAGAAATCCTGTGTTTTTTGTTTCACAGATTGACAACTTTTGTCTAGGGCACAAATCATAGAGGTTTCAAGCAGTTCAACAGCTTTTTCTATTTCCTCGGGTGTGGTGAGGTCACCCATCTCAGTTGACTTTAGTTCCTTGCGGAATTTCTGCCAATTTGCCTTGTCAAGCCTGTGAACTGCTTTTGTTAGAGCTTTCTCCACCTCATGAGAATTCAATCTAATATGCACTGGAAGATGGTCACTCCCTACATCGCCTTTGACTGTGCATTCAGCGACTTTAGGGCCCATCTTCCTGGAAGCAAGGGCAAGATCAAGGATGCTTTCCACACTGTTGCCAGCATAGTTCCGACAGAATGTCACAGACTCATCATTGAGTATTGTGAGGTCCAGCTCCTCAGTAATGTTAAAAAGAGCGTCACCAGCGCTGTCACTCTTGTCGTTGCCAAAATAAGCATGTTTTGAGTTGAAATCGCCTGTGATAATGCAATGTTCGTATTTATCAGTCAGGTGTTTCAGTGTCGCTAACTCGACTATTTTGCCTGGAGGATTATAGACAGTTGCCAGTGCTATTTCCTTGTCCCTTTGTTTGAATGTTATAGCCACTGTTTCTGCATTGATATCATCAGTATACACAATGCTATAGGCAATTTCCTTTTTGATTAGTATTGCCACGCCTCCACCTGCGGCGCTTCTGTCTTTCCTCACAGACTCATAGCCTGGTATTGACACTTTATGCTTTGGCAAGACTTTGGTCTCATTGAGAGTGACAAAATCTGGTTTGTGCTCTTTCAGATGTTCAATGAGCTCAGTTTTCCTGGCTCTTAGACCATTCACGTTAATATGTGTGATCAATAGACTGAATGTGAATCAGATTGATCCTAATGGATTGGTTGTCCAGAGGGAGTGGTGGTTTACCAATTTAGGCAAAGGCCTTTTCCATCAGGGTTTCGCTACTGATTTTCACATTGAACGCTTTGCTGAAGGATTCAGCTACATCTTCAGAGATGTTGGATTCTGTGCGTTCATGCATGTCTCTATTGAGCACTAACGCTATCGCTTTAGCTATGGCTATAGCTAGTCTAAGCGGCTCCCTGGGCATGGAGCTGGTCTTTTTTGGCTGTGTTTGAGATTTAGGCAGCCTTTTCGTCTTTTCGGGGCACCCTCTGTATGAAGATGGGTGGTCCCCGTTGACGCATGCCGGCTTGTCTGATTGGCAGTCTTTTTTAACGTGGCTGCCACCACATTTTCTGCACCTCAGGTCATTTTCACATTGGCCTGAGGTGTGGCCGAATTCGAGGCACCTGTAACATTGTTTGACCTTGGTGGTCTTGTTCACATAGGGAACTACCTTGTAGTCCTCCCCTTTGATGGTGACCGTCTGACCTATAGCCTCGAGCGTAGCCTTATTCTCACAGGTGAGCTTAACGTTATGTGAGGGCATGTTGTTATGCCTGGCTGAAATCAGTCTTTTCACCTGTACTGATTTGTTTTTTAGCTCTTTGGCTATGTCTGTGTCTGATATCTCGGGGGATATCTTATTTATGACCATCACAAAATCTGAAGTGGGCCTTTTTCGTGCCTCTCGGAAAGTGGCATTGCCCAACTTCAGTTTTAGCAGGCGGCTGCGGCTCTGCTCATCAGCGGGAAAGAGAAGTGGTAGCTTCCCGGCCGTGCTGCTGCGGCCTTTGATAACAATGCTGTGCCCGTCCTTCAGCCGTTTTATGAGCTTGTCAGTGTCATTTAAATACACTGAGCTTAGCCCTTGTGCGACCACCGGCCCTGGTTTTGGCTGTTTAGCTTTCTTTCCCTTGGAAAGAGCATTTTTTTACCTGGGGGATACCCAGGTGCCCTCATTGAGGGCGCTGGTGTTTGTCTCACCAGTCACCTCCATGTCAGTGTGAGCTGCCGTGTCAGTTTCACACGTTGGAGGCGTAGCTGTGGTTTCCCCACAGGTAGGCTTGTCGCCTATAGCGTCTACCTGAGCTTTAGTGACATGTGAATCAGATTCACATGCTGTTAATGTGTCAGCGCCGCTGATATGTGAATCAGCGGCTGTCCCCATATATTGGGCTTGCCTCATTGAACTATTGTTACGTCATATTTAATCCTCCCAGCCCAGGTCACAGCGGATCACTGATGTCTCGCGCTCACACCTATGACACAATACCTGGTAACGGCTTGTGTACATAGCGGTAATAACTGGCGATGTCTACATACTTAACTGATTCCTTTTGTACCCTTAATTGGGGAGGGTGGGTATTGGAAATGCCCAACCGAGTCAGCTAGGTGCCCGGTGAGCATGATAAGGTGCCCCGAATGATCGGTGGCGCCATGCCCCTTCTGAATCCTAGATGAAACACTGTGTTACCAAGTCTAAAATTGCAATATACTTAATCATTGCTGATATTTAGCAAACTGTTTAGTGAGTCATTTAAACAATTGAGTGTCTGAAAGTTTAAACATTCACCCTTCACTGAGAATACAAAGCTGAAGCCTTTTTTAAACCCAACAAATTGATCCTAAAGGGTATAGCCTTTCACCTACATTTCAAAACGTCTAAATTTGTCTGGTACATTTACAGTTGGGTATTTTGATTTTTTTTCTCAACCCTGACAGCGCGGTGATCGACTTTAGTCGACAGAATCTGACCTCTGTAGACGTCAGATTCTTACGACTAAAGTCAATCCCGCACTGTAAGAGTAAAAATATTTATAATAGACTTAATTCCATACCATATGTATTCAAATGAATCAGAAAGAGCTTAATAAGTCATTTATGATGATTTCAAATTGGTTAAAATCCTTTGGTCTCCATGATTTATGCAAAATTAATTCAGCGCTTTAAGGGTTAAAATACTTTCACACTCAAGTATTAAAAGTTAGCATTAAGTAATTGGCAAGGCTTGACATTGAGTGAACTGCCTTTAACCCTTAAAGCGCTGAATTATTTTTGAAAAATCCATGGAGACCAAAGGGTATTTTTCATTTTGAAACCATCATAAATGTCTTAGTTAGCTCTTTCCGATTCATTTGAATACCTATGTTATGGGTCTACGACCGTTAGAAATATTTTAATTCTTACAGTGCGGGGATTGACATGACAATAGTTAGCGCAAATTACAACTTTAATTGTTTCGGTTGAGAGATTATAAAAACATCGCTGAAATTGAATTATTAGATTAAATTATCATCTACCACAAAATGTTTCTTGTAATCCTCAAGAGGTTCTCCTGGCCCAGTTTAGCCTATATGTGCACAAAGGTGGCCTGAAGCCCGATCTATTTCATTTCATTTATTTTTTTCTTGTATTCCCGTGTCGCATATTTGCTATAAAATTTCAGTGAGTCATTGTTGTTTTGATGTTGGCCAACGTCGTCGGTTATCCAATATCGAACCAATTAAGAGCCAACTTCTCATTGATTCCCACATCTACTCGGTACACACGACGTAAACGTTGCCTTCATGTTCATTTAATGTTGACCCAGGCCACCGCCTGAAAAATTGGCCCAGCATTGAGCCAATAAGAGTAAGGCGTATGAGTATGGATAAAACAGTAAACAAAACACTTTAAAAGAGCTAGATTAAGGTTGGGCAAGCATCGTAGACGGTGCGCCAGCATTAATACAGCTAGCATTGGGTTAGCCCCAGTTGCTGGAACAGGTCTCAGCCACAGATTGACCGCGTACAAAATCGTGGGACATTTCTTTGGACTCTCATATCGGAAAATATCGGGGCATAATCAGGTCAAAAATAGTTGTTTTTAGAATCAGTAACATTTCACTTCCATGCCCGTATGCTCAGCTCAGAGGTCGAACAGTCATTAAAAAGGTTTGGACATTTTTTGGACCTTGGGCTCGGGATCGCTCTAGGTTACCGCCATGTTGGATTTTTCGGGTGAAACAAATACATCAATCCACGGCCTCGGAGAGGGCGACACGACTAGCATTGGGTTTCGTGTTTGCTGGAAATCGACGACTCAGTTCATACCCAGCAAACACAAAACATCTACCGATTATTTGACCAATGATGGGCCAACGTCGTAGACGTTGGGCTAACATTGGTCAAACAATGGGTATATAAGTCGTGTTTGATGACTGGACATGGCGGGCGGCAGCCTTGGCGCAGAGGTTAAAGCTGCCTGCTTGGGACGTCGGAGATTGCGGGTTTGAACCCCACTTTGGCCTTCAAGTTTCAAAGAAACAAAATGTTTTTTCTCTGCTCACTCGTAAATATTCAATATTGTGGGGAGCCTCTGTGACCGAGAGGTAGCGTGCGCGGCCTCAGACCACCAGGACTGGAATTGTAAAGCTGATAATTGTAAAGCTCCTGATCATTCCGCGCTGGTTGCCACTCGATTGTGTAGCTATGACACTGTTGGTCTGGGAGCCAAGTTTCAAAAAGCTGCTAGTTTTTGAGTTAGCTTGACCCAAAAAGTGGCAAAGGTCTGATATGTGCATATGACAGGAAAATATCCCTGGAACATTAATAGGGTGGGTGTAGAAGTTGATCGTGGCAGCAAAGTTTTCAAAATGAGAGATGTTCAAGGGTACCCTCGAGCCACAAAGACTGTACATTTTTAACCCCAGGTTAATAAAAACCCAAACCACAATTGCTATGAACAATTTTTAAATCACTGTCATCCATATTACTCTTTTATTAAAGATAAGATGACAATTTATTAGAGTTGCAATTTTTTTCACAAAACATAAATCCACCTTTAGAGCGCTGGAAGTCAATATTAAAAAAACAATTAACACAGCTCGTAGAATGTAATTTTGTTGTTTCCTGTACATTTCTATGATTATGATTATGCTAATGTATGTTGACTTCATTTGGTGCATCGGCCATCTGATAACACTGTATCAAGTTAGAAAACATCGACCTTGTTGTGTGAAGGACTTATGAGCTCAAAAGGGAAGATGGGGTACTCTCACAAGTTACATTTTTTCGACTCTTGTAATAACATAATCATCATTATTATGATTATAAACAATTTTAATACCACTCTGGCCACATTTTGTCATTGGATATATTCAGAATGAAACAGATGTGAGGTTTGGAGTTTTTTCATTAAATGTAAACCCACCCTTAGGGCACTGAAAGTCAATATTTAAAAAAAACTTGAACACAGCTCGCATTATGTAACTTTCCGCTTTCTGTACATTTGTATGATTATGAACATGCTAATGTTTGCTGACCTCATTTGATAATACTGTCATCTGGTACCACTATGTCAAATTATAAAAATCACACCTTGTTGCATTAAGGACTTATGAGGTCAAAAGTCCAGATGGGGTACTCTCACTAGTTACATTTTGTCGACCCCTTGTAATAACAAAGTTGTCATTCTTATAGTTATAAACAGCTGTATTCCCACTCTTGCCACATTTTGTCATTAAATATATTCCGGACGAAATATATCTGAAGTTAAGATTTTTTCAGAAAACGTAGACTCACCCTTAGAGCGCTGAAAGTCGTTATTAAAAAAAAATAACCACAGTTAGTAGTATGCACACGTTTCAATTTACTGTACATCTCTATGATTATGAGCATGGTAATGTCTGCTGACCTCATATGATAAATCTGTCATCTGGTACAACTATGTCCAAAAAATCTACCATGCTGCATTAAGGACTTATGACATCAAAAGTCCGGATGAGGAGGTCTTAGTTATATTTTTTCGTCCACTTTGTATTAACACAATCTTATTTTTTATAACTATAAACAGCTTTAATACCACTGTTGCGACATTGTGTCATTGAATACATTCCAAACGCAACATATATACAGTTTTGATATTTTTCTCAAAATAAACCTAACCTTTAAGGTCAACAGGTGCTGGGTTTTTTAATATTTTCACTGTTTACCAAGACGTAACATGTCCGACTCTCATTTGAATTAGTCCTATGATAACCTCCCTAGTGATAAAATAGGAATTAGACGATTTTGAGGACATAATTATATTTTTCAGTTTAATATATCCACAGGTAAAAGATAAGAAAGGTAATTTGTATTTTTAGCCAATTTGTAAATAATAAATCCAATTTTAGCAACATCTAGAAGCGTATCTGGTGCAGCCATAATTGTGTTTGTCACAATGCCATCAGCCATGTAGCTTTGTTGCTCAGAAATGTGTTGTCTTCACATGATCCTTTTTTCTCAGTCAATGCAACACAAATTAATAAACCACCTTTTGATATCACCAATATCCCCCCCAAGATTCTGCAATGCCTGGAATTGTTCAACATCTTGGATTAGTATCTGAGGTGGCATCAAGCAACATTTGTGGGGGGAGGACGTATCAGGGATTAAACTAGTTCTGCTAAGTGCAGTATAGTGCCAGTTCCTTAATATGTCATGTCATAACTAAAACCAACTGTTCCATTCACTTGGATAATTGACACCATACAACACCAGCATTGCCGGTATCCAGAGACACTGCTAATAAGCCCAGTGATTTAAAGTGGAAAAATACTACTATCTGCATTATGCCTCTTCTCATTGAAATATGTTTTACTGGTGTATACCTTAAATTCATAACTTTTTCAGACGTTTTTCTCAATATGTCGGTTTTATCTTTGCTAATAACTGCTGCCTTCGAAAGTTTATCATGAGCAACATCTAAAAACTCTAAATATTAGGCAAAGTCAGTTATTGTTCTTAGCTGCTTGCTGCTGGTGGGGGCAGACTTCTAGAATGTAACTGACTTCCCACTGGTGTTCGCCATTATGTGCCCATAGTATCATATATTTTCTATATGCTAGCAAGTACATATACGTGTAACAGTACTATACTAACAATATAAATCTCTCAATAAATATACTTGGCTAGTATTATTAAATTGTATCATGTACTATTCTAGTATGAATATATTAATTTCTAAAGTAACAAAAAATTATCTGAAATATTACACAACATTTTAAATTATCAATTGTTCGGTTGTGTGCGTTGTAGATAACTATTTATTATCTATAATCATGTATTTATAATTTAGTATTCCAAGACACAGATAATAATGAAGTAATATGACCATGACAAAGTCGACATAAACTCATTTGAGGTGATTGTTATGGATATGTCATAAAAACAACTTTAGACCCTGCCTTCCCTTTGCAGGCAGATTACCCATATTACCCAACTTTTGACCATTGGCAACACGTCACCATATGTTATGGGCCTCAATGAGCATCGTAATGCACATTCTAACCAAGGAATCTAGATTCCTTGTTCAACTATCAGTGGGACAGATCTATATCTGCTACCATCGACACCATTTTTAATAACTGAAATATTGCTAACAATCTAAGTATATCAGCCTGTGGTCCCACACAATTCACTACACATGACTGACTGTGACGTAAGACAGATTTGTATGCCACCTGGTGGTAAATAATGTCTTTAAAACACGTTCGACCAGTGCTCTAGCTGTGTTAAGTTCTTTTAAAATATCGTTTTCTAGCGATCTAAGGGTGGGTTTAAAACAATAAAAAATTCACATGTGTTTCGTCCTGAATGTATTCAATGACGAAATGTGGGAAGAGTGGTAATAAAGCTGTTTATAACTGTACAAATGAAGATTTTGTTGTCACATCGGGTCGTCAAAATGTTTGTAGGATCCCTGCTTCGCTCCATTACTGTGACAGTCGTCTCTGATCTCCCCGGACGCGGTGGGATAGGAGATGACTGCCTCGTTTTGGTACGTCAGTACCTTGTGCATAAAACCGAATCCCATGCGGTCGTAGCGTTTTTCCCGCACTTGTGATATAGCTCTTGGCGACTGCGGACGTGCCGCAGGTCGTCCGCTCGGAGTTTTACTGAGACGTGTCCTGCGCGGGGTTGTGCATTGCTGGTGTTCGATGTCTAGACCAATAAACATAATGATCTAAAGAGAAGTTTTGTGAAGTCAATCGGATCCGTCGACCTGACGGGGAAGGAATGAAGTTTATGATATGTTGGTGAATGTTAGGTGGCTTCTGCCGTTCACCCTTCGACGAGCCACCTCGCACTACCACAATGTAACTAGTGAGAGTACCTCATTCGGACCTTTGACCTCATAAATCCTTCATGCAACAAGATAAGGTTTTTATAACTTGATATGATGGAACCAGATAACAGATATACAAAATGAAGACAACAGACATTGGCATGCTCATAATCATACACATGCAGAGCAAACGAAAGAGTTACATTGTACGAAATTTGTGATTTTTTTTATTGGAAATTATGACTTTCAGCGATGTAAGGGTGGGTTCATGTTTTTTGAAAAATATTATTACTTCATCTATGTTTCATCCGGAATGTATGCAATGACATTATGTGACAAGAGTGGTATTAAAGCTGTTAATAACTATAAAAATAAAGACATTAGCATGCTCATGCTCATACACATACAGAGCAAACGAAAGAGTTGCACTCTACGAAATTCGTGATTTTTTTATTTGAAATATTGACTTTCAGCGCTCTAGGGGTGGGTTCATATGTTTTGAAAAATATTACAACTTCACATATGTTTCATCCGGAATGTATTTAATGACAATATGTGGCAAGAATTGTAATAAAACTGTTTATAGCTATAAAAATAAAGCTTACGTTATTAGAAGGGGTCGACAAAATGTAACTAGTGAGAGTACCCCATCCGGACCTTTGACCTCATAAGTCCTTAGTGCAACAAGATTAAGTTTTTCTAACTAGATACGGTGGAGCCAGATGACAGATATACAAAATAAAGACAACATACATTAGCATGCTCTTAATCATACACATGCAGAGCAAACGAAAGAGTTATATTCTTCGAGCTTTGTGATTTGTTTTTATTATCGACTTTCAGCGCTCTAAGGGTGGGCTCACGTTTTCTGAAAAGTATCATAACTTCACCTATGTTTTGTCTGAAATGTATTTAATGACAAAATGTAGCAGAAGTGGTGTTAAAGTTGATATAACTATACAAATAAAAAATCGATTATTAAAATGGGTCGACAAAATGTAACTAGTGAAAGTACCCCATCCGGACCTTTGACCTGATAAGTCCTTCATGCAACAACTTATGGGTTGTCAAATGGGTCATAGTGGTACCAGATGAGTGATGGACCAAAATGGGGTGAGCATAAATTTGCATGCACATAACCATGCAAATTTACAGGAAACAGAAAAGTTACATCTGGAGAACAAAACTACTTTTAATTTGGAATATTGACTTTCAGCGCGTAAAGGGTGGGTTTAATTTTTCTAAAAAATTTTAAAAGTTTAGTAATATGCCATTCTGTATGTAATAAAAGCAAAATCCGATTTACAATGATTTGAAGGTTTGAGTTTGAATTTAAAATTACCTGGTGTTTTAAAAAATGCAGTATTTAGGCTCGAGGGTACCCTTGAACATCCCTCATTTCAGAGACTTTGCTGCCACAGTAAAGTTCTACACCCACCCTAATGATGTGCTAGGGATATTTTCCTGTCATAATAACAGCTCAAACCTTTGCTACTTTTTGGGTCAAGCGAAGTGACACGTTACAGGACTTGGCTCCCAGACTATGTATGTGAACAACCGGACTGGGCTGGAGGGGGCAGGCAAGACGATACGACTAGTACAGCTAGTGCCGCCAGAAGGTATTGTGTAACGGCACCCCCACCCCCCCCCCCCTCTAGGACTCTATGAATAATGATGAGTGGCAGCACGAATTGTATGAATTAGTCGCCCACATTGAACAATGCCAACATACCATGCATACCGAACAGAAAATTGATGATGTGTACATAACAAGTTATTTACAATAATATTATCTGAAATGGATTGATGTGGTCAATATAAGGGAGCCAATAATGTAACTAGAAAACGTCCTAAACCGAATTTGTCCCAATGATGGAAGGACATGCACGAGAAAGAAAAAATTATGCCGAAAATGTCAAGGACAGAAAATTTAGCTTAAACAATTACACTAGAAAACATAGAAAAAATAAACGTTGATGACCCGAATGCATTTCGGGCACATTTAAAACGAATGGGTAGTAGATCACGTGATATTCCACTCAATTTTGATAAAGATGGTATGACGACAACTGATATACCAGCAGTATTAGGAAATTGGTAAACTGGATATGAAAGTTTATATAATCAACCTGGGCAAATTTTATGATATCGCAAAAAGTAAAAAAAAAAGAATTAGAAACAAATATGTATAACACGAATCAAACTATTTTCCTAATGATGTGATTTTCTTTGATGAAGTTGTTAAATGTATTAATAGTTTAAAAAATAATAAAGCATCTGGTCCAGACCAAGTTCCAAATGAAATACTCAAGACCCATAAACTTGATATTTTATTCTACAAATATTTCACGTTATGTTTTGGAAAACACATGTACGCCATCAGTTTGGTTGAAAGCTATAATAACACCAATACCTAAAAATTCCATGAATGATCCTAATCTTCCACTCAGTTATAGAGGTATTAGTCTTTTGTCGTGCAGATCACTTTTTAATAATATGTTATATATATTTTTTGATATGACAGGAATAATGTCTGATGAGCAAAATGACTTTCGGTGTAAATGTACGTAGTGATAGATTCCTTGGTTTAGCATTGTATGTAATAGAATGCAATTAAACCTCCGAACCTTTACAACATTTATCGTACTCCCACAGGTGTTATCGACCACGAGACTTGTACTGATAACTTCCTGTATCGACCAAAACATGTAAACAATTCGTTTTCCGGTTTCGAATTAATTACGTTATGCTGACTCATTGCAGTCTAAATATTTTAATTATCAGTTAAACAAGTGGGTGGTCGTACGATAAAATGCATATGGCACTGTTTTTTGGTCGATACAGGCTGAGATCGGTACTTGTCGCCGATAGAGGCACACGCCTTCGGCTCGGCCTGTATCTGACGACGGCGTACCGATCTCAGCCTGTATCGACTAAAAAGCAGTGCCATATGCATATCTTATAGAGTTTTCAAGGCATTTGATTCGATTGATATAAATTTAATGCTATATAAACTACTGATAAACGGAGTTGATGGCAATTTCTGTAAAGCGATCAAGTCGTTGTATACTGGTACAATTTCACAGCTTAGAATTAATATTCACTTGATAGATATTTTTAAAGTAACCAATATAGCTCGTCAAGGAGATACTATATGGCCTATCCTGTTTAATCTATATACAGATGAGTTTGTTGACGAGTTAAATGCCATAAAATGTAATGTTGGTATAGATGGTCGATGTGTTTCTAGTTTGTCATATGCAGATGATGTTGTTATTATGTCAGAAGAGAACTTGCAAATATGATAAATTGTGTATATTACTGGTGTACGAGGTGGCGTCTATGTGTTAAAGAAACTCTTTATGATGACAATTTTTCAATTTTAAAAAATTACTTCATATAAAGCTATATATCCTACTGATCCTGAATAAAATACAAAAACATTTAAAAAAAAACAATTTTAAAATACTCAAAACGACTAAACCAGTTTTCTTTCCAAGACATATATTGTCATGTAAACATAATTGCCCTAGATACCCATAATCTCAGAAGGCATGATCAAAGCAACCACCTGGTTGCATCAATAGCTGCCGCGCTTAATTGGTCTGGGAACGCAAGGATCGGGGGGGGGGGGTGGTTCCCCCACAGCACCGATGGTCTGCTCCACGCTGGGCAGACGGCATCAATTTGTGGGCCAATACTGTGCTAGCATTCAACCATCCTTTATTTCAAAACACTGTATGTTTTGGTTATTCACGGATTCTTATAAATATTGATATATATAGTAGAGGCCCGTACCCAGGCAAATGGCATGTCTTTGTTTTAGCTCTGTTATATCTTTTTGAGTGTTTGAATGAGTGAAAGCGACACTCCGATAGATTACAACTTTTAGAAACATTCGACGGCAACGTAATCAGGTTTTGAAAAAGACGAGTTATTACAAAATGTCGGTCATTGTTATATCTTTTTGAGTGTTTGAATGAGTGAAAGCGACACTCCGATAGATTACAACTTTTAGAAACATTCGACGGCAACGTAATCAGGTTTTGAAAAAGACGAGTTATTACAAAATCTCGGTCATTACAGTTTTTTTCTTTTAGATCCTCCGGTTTTTCAATGCCATATTTTCCAGTTCTCATGTTTGACAGGAAAGTTGTATTGAGTCACTGATTTGATTATTTTCTTCTGAAATATTTTCTTTATAATATACTAGCCGTAATCTATGACAACAAGTTCTTAACTCGTAATTAGATACGTATATAAGATCGCAGATGTATCAAATCGTCAAAGACGTTGCTAGTTTAATTACAATGTCATCAGGAAAGCGCTTTCCCAACGGGTCTGACTTTTCCGAACACGAAGGTTCAGCACACCTAAATTTGGCCAATTGACATATTTTAAATCTTTGCAGGACATCGTGAACATTGCCAAAATACACAGGTAATATTTATGGGATGATCGTGGCTGGTGTAGTGACAAAAACGAAGGGATTTTCCTCAGTGTTGATCCTTTCAAAGAAAAAAACAAATCAACATCGGACCCTTCATCTAGACCCCAGCGGCTTGGTAAAAGCCATTATAATGAACATGATAAAGAGATGGTTGTTATTAATTGTATGAACATTACGAAATACACACTCAGGTCCATATCTCTTTTAAATGGAGGGTGGAGAAAGATGAAATAGATTTACGATGATATAAGCCTATATAAAACAATATTAAACTTCAAAACTTTTTAACCTGGGTATGGGTCTTTAGGAAATGTTTTTTAAAAATCTGAAAAGTCTGAAAAAATCGAAATAATTATCTATGAGATACGCTACTTCATTACAAATTTAAAAATGAAAATTGATGTCATACTGAGTTGTTTTAATCCAACTTAAATACCATTTATATATAGGCCTATGTCTGCGCTTTAAATTGCTCCCAACTCAACTTAAAACATCAACAAGCAATTTCACATATTTGAAAATCATAGCAAAGTGGTATCACATGTGTCTCTAAGAAAAATCTGATATAACCTTGGCTAAAAATTATATAACCTTGGCTATAAGTGGTCCAAATTTGGTGCTTTTTTGGACAATTTGAACAATTATTTGATTAAGCTCCCTGACTACTACCATCAGTATCCTATTGACTTTCGGCTGTGTTGGCACAATGTATCCATGCCTAAGGCAAGGCAGACCTATGGTTTGTCATGCTTCACTGATGTCCCCCTACTTAAGCATTACACATTTGGACGTAGTCGATGACTCACCCAGCTGTTCATAGTGTAATAAATATAGGGACTCCAAGAATTCACTGATGTTTTTCTCATCGCCACTATCCATATTGCCACAACATACTACAGCACTATGTTCAGTCACAATTTATATCTATTGAGAATATCTTCACAAGGTCCACATTTTCAGATACATCATGCTATTAATTGGTATACATTCCATCCTTATATTTGTACCACTTCATTTGGTATAAATACGTATTATGCAACGTCAAAAATCTTTAAATACAACCAGAATCAGATAATTGAGAATAACACATATAAAAATGTATAAATGTCATTGGAATCTGGCACCACGATGCACTTCCCAGCTGCTGAACATCTATTTATTTCACAGTCAGGTACATGTAACTACTGGTTCTCACAACACTGCAGGTTCATGTAACCATGGTAACTGTCAACGGAATGTTATAGCAGAAAACGTTATTGTTATATTCAGTGAGAAATATGAGATAACTTTAATTATACTGCACTCCTCCATTTCACAATAACACATCTTATATCTTATAGGCCTATATAATTAGTTCCATGAGAAATACTCACTAAGTACAGTCAGAATACATTTACAGTAATAGCAGCAGCTAACACCTTTTGGTTTTACCAGCATCATCATATCTGCATCATTATATATGTAATGACATCGTGGCATATCCATCCATGGCCAGATGCAACTAAATAGTTTTCCCAGTTTTCATAGCAGTGCTCCTTCTTCTACTTCATCTGATGAGTCATCGGCCAGGTCATGTGATGACGTCACCACCATAAAGTTGTCGTCATAAGTAGCATGCGCGCGCACCCGGCACTCCTGTGAGATGGCAGACATGGTGGCGGCACATCCAAGGAGAGCTCCCAGAATCCTGACGTAGAAAGGCCAGGCCAGGTGGAGTATAATATCAGTGTGTGACGATAGGTGTGTGGTGTCTGCACTTAGCTTACATCCTACTAAACTCAATGAGGCAGTTGACAGTAAACCTATAAAAAAACATGTAAAACATAAAGCTCAGATCCTACTAGATTCAGTGAGGCAGTCGACAGTAAGCCTAGAAATAAATAAAAAACATGTATAATATCAAGATAACATCCTAATATACCTAGGGAGGGAATTGACAGTAAACCTAGAAATAAAAACATATATACTAAATATTAAGCTTACTTAAAGGGACTGGCTCAGGCTAAAATCATAAAAAAATCGGTGATTTTGTTTCGGCTTATTAATATGACCATATGATGTAAGCATGTCCATAGACTAGAACTGCAAAAGTTTTTAAATTTTTTTGCTGCGCATTTACCAGTTAGGCTAGATATAGAGACGAAATTCCTGATTTCTTATTTTGGACAACCATGTCAAAAATAAGAATTACGAGAATTTCGTATCTATATCTAGCCTAACTGGTGAATGCGCAGCACAAAAGTTTAAAAAAACTTTTGCAGTTCTAGTCTATGGACTTAACATCATATGGTCATATTAATAGGCCAAAAAAAATCACCGATTTTTGATGATATTAGCCTGAGCCAGTCCCTTTAATACTAAACGAAGATAAACAAAAATACTACAAAAATACTACAGAAATACAAAATGTAAATAATAATTTACTTTATAATGATATTTATGAATAAATACTTAGAAAAAAAAACATTTCACACTTATTTGTGTTAGCCAAATTACGTACAGCAAATAGTAGTGAGCACAATAGACGATCGTCTGATACCCATCGGACATTGATGCCCACATTTCGCCTGCCACCTCTTCTTCCAGAAACGAGATCCGACGTTCATTAATAACACAATGCACACACCCCCTAGCGACCAGTACTCGAGGTGCTGAACAAATGACAACGATTCTGAAAATTAAGAAATAGGCCCATTCGATTTGTGAAAATTGCTTCAAATGTATAGATACGCAGTCATAGTGTCATACGTAAGCTTTGAAGTAACTAACATTTTGTGATATTTATATAGTGTTACCCATCTTACAGCCGACATTAAGAGTCTAGGCCTATCTGATTATTAATGATAATATGCTATTATATTATAATAAAGTTAGACAAACTACTTAAAATTCATGTGTAATAATGTCCCCAGAATAAAATAGTGAGATATTACATAGCATAATTAAGCATGAATATAAGTGCCATATTGTTATCTGGTAGACCAACCCGTCTATCAGGGCAGGGTTGAGGCATGCGTATGCCATAAGCACAGGCCAAACTTGGTGCCCCGATACATTCCACTGTCTGCAGCGATTATGTAAAAACTAAGACTCCTCTTGCCATACTTACTGTTATTACCGCCATGACTCAACAACAATAACACATAAATAGCCAACATATAATTCACAATTTAATTTGCAATCACTACCTTTATCATTAATTTTACCCAGGCTAAAATCATTTAATTTTTGTGCTGCGCAGTCACAAGTTAGATTAGATATAGAGACGAAATTCCTGATTTCTAATTATTGACAACCATGACAAAAATAAGAAATACGGGGATTTCGTCTTTATATCTAGCCTAACTGATAAGTGCGCAGCACGAAAAAATAAAAAAACTTTTGCAGTTCTAGTCTATGGACATGTTTACACCACATGGTCATATTAAGAAGCCAAAATAAAATCACCGATTTTTTTTAACGATTCTAGACCTAGGCATATCCCTTTAGGTCTCAAATGTTTAAGTCATCAATATAAATATCAGACTAGGACCATAAATAAAAAAAAACATACAAAAATAGAATAGCAGAAATGACAAAATAACAAAATAACAGTAAAATAAAACAAATTAGCAAAATTATCAAATTACAAAAAAAACAGAAAAAATAACATATATATAAAAAATAATAATGATTAACGAAGAACATATAATTATACTGTTAAACAATTGTCAAAACGGTTTTTCGTTCTAGTAAAATTTTTGATAGTTTCTTCAAAATTAATTTGGCTTAACAAATTCGCCTAACAATATGGTACATATATATGTATATGTATATGTCATTTAAATCGCTCAATTACGTACAAAGGTGGACGCTTCTCTGATATTGGAATATTGCTGATGTCGTGGCCCAAAAATACCCCCCCCCCCAACGAGTTGAGCTTAAGACTTTTTTTGGTGATACTAGAGACCTCATACTACAACTTGATGAAAAAATCTGCCTGCCCTCTCGTAGTTCCAGGTTCGGCCATAATTTGACAAAAATGCCCTGGACTATATATGCTCCTATACAGACGCAGTTAATCGTGCTAAGTAATTGTTTTGTGAATCATTCTACGAAACATATATAGTTTAGGTAACAAACTGTTGGACAACAGTGATGGCTGCCAACTATCAATGTGATCAATAACTAATTGTCTGACGGTTGGGTGTGGTTGATAGTTATATCATGGATAAATCTGTATTATAAAAATCACGTATCTATGTGCATGTATGTTCTGCACAATCATGTAAATGCCGTGACAGAAGGAAGGCCGAAGGCGGAACTATGCCCGACTCTCATTTCGAATGACTTCAAGGGTTCTTTATGGTGCACAGTACCATGGGCAGCACTGTACACTCTAGGCCTTTGAACAGTTTGGAACACTTTATCCGGCCTGACCGGGATTCGAACCTGGTAACTGCAGGTTATTTTTATTCCAGCTCTAGACGATAAGAATGAATCATCGGGTCGGGTTGGTGTCAGTAAAACTATAGGTATTTAGTGCAGGAGCATCAAATTTTTACCATCAAATAAAAATCTTGTTTTAACTTAATAAAATATACTTCATCGTGAACTTAATAAAATATACTTCATTGTAATATGTGACCAGTACAACCATTCATATGAGATTCAAAGTTGTTTCGTTTCTGAGATTTGCATTTTTTATGCTAAAAACATATTGCAATGCAGAAAACAACACATTGTTTTTTATATATGGGCATCTTGTATGAAGATTGTTCATTTTATGTTGACAATGATGTTGAAAAAGTTCAAAAAAAAAACACGGATTGGTCATCGATTTTTTATTCAGGGCATATTCCTCTAACATTTCTGAAAAAATCAGCTCTCAGCATTTTTTTTGCAGGTTTATATTAAGCAGACATTACAATGCTCCTGCACTAATTTCATGTTCCATGGTCACAGTGTATGGTATGTTATTCAGAACTAGTTGCGGGAAAATGTGTACATAAAAATTTACATAACAATACATAGCAAGGGTTTGTGTTTCGTTTTAATTAACAATACTAAGCAAGTTCAGTCACGTAATCAATCTAGCTCACTCTTTAAACAATGACTCCGTTTATATCTCAGGTAAATAAGTCAAGTGATAAACTGGTTAAGGTTAAATCCCCACTGCCGGCAATAATGGACGGCGGACATTATTTATTAATGACCCAGACACAGGTGAAGACATAAACCTCTCAAAGGGGTGGAAGGTTGCGTGATTTACACAGAGCTGGTCTGGGAAAGGAGGAATACGTCATCTTAACTCTAAAAGCGCTTAGTTATATATTCAATTTTTACAACTTTTGTTTTGCTACCGCCACTCACAATACTTACATAATTATGTACAATTTTACTTTTAAAACTTAGGTAAATGGGAGCTCATCCCTCATTGAAATGTTCTTGCCTACAGGACAAATAAAAAAATTAAAATGGCAAGAGAAGTGATTAGCACTTTCAATGTTTAAATATGAGTTTGTGACACGGATTAGTTAGGCCTTATAGAAGCTGATAATTGTATATTCACTCACATTCAAGTAGCTACATGTATATTTTCGATGTATCAGACAATATCCTTAAAATATGCTTCTACATGCAGAAATTTCACCGTTTGGTTCTCAGAGGCGATGTAGGTTTAATACAGTTTTAAGGTTTTAAATAAGTTATTATTCAATACCTGAAAATAATGATAAATAGAATGATGACATTATCTAATTGTACATTAAGCATGTGTTTTTTTCTGTTTTGAGGATAGACCAGACGGTTGCTCAATATTAGTCAACAGTAATCCAACATCGTGTCAACGTTACATGCTTTCTTCACAACCAGAGAACATTGATCGATGATAAACTGTGTCCATGTGATCGTAAATAATGATCCATGAATTGGATGCCTCGCTTGTGGCATTCCATTTACTACATGTCCGTGCGGGATGATTGAGGACTGGAGACGAAGAGATCTAGAACAAATGGCGAGAAATATGGCTGTGCGCCCCCCTTGGAAATAAAAATGTTCCAATAGCCACTTTGTGAAGTGCACTCTTTAATTCCGATCAGTGTTTTATTTCGTGTTCTGCACTCGTGAGGCAATATTACCACCACATGAACAGTTCATGTTTATATAGTGATTATGATGCGATCACCTTTTTTGATCTGGATGTCAACACCTGAGATTCTGACCTAATGCTGGGTTAATGTTATATCAGTGTCGCAGATTGTCGGTCATCATCAACCCTTTCAATGCTTTCTAGAGGTTTTTTTTCTATATGCAGTAGCTATTTTTCTCTACTTATGGTGCGGGAAGCTTAAAAATATCACGACAATGCTGTTTAACTGTAGGTTATTTCAATAGCTCTGATGCATATTTAATTAACCTGTGCTTACTTTAGTATATAATGTCGTTTGATTTCAAGTTAACTTCCGATGCATATTTTAATTTTCATGTAATTTTACCGAATTAATTCTGTTGTATATAGTCATGTACATATGTTCATTTTAATGACACAGAAGTCTGCATAGACTTATCGTCGTCAATATCTATCTATCTATCTATCTATGAACATGTAATAAAATTTTCAGCGCGCCACCGAGCCGGTTTGAAAATAATAATTTGTTCGCGACAAAAACTTCAGCCCCCCGCCCCCTGGAGATTTAATGGTGGTCCCCTTAGTCTGTATCTATGCCGCACACGCATACAACAGGGTCTCTTAAAACATCGAGAATTAACCCTTTCAAGCCTGAATTTACCATTGTCGTCTTCATCCACTACAAGCCGCGAATTGCTGCCGCAATTCTCGACTTGTAGTGGATGAAGCTGATTTGATGTGGTTTAAAAATTAAAGAAAATTGGAATGTATTGGTAAGCCAGTTTCATGGAAATTTTCGCTCTAAAACCCTTGGTTGTAGAAAAATTAAGTATGTTTTCAGGGATGTAAAATGATGATTTACTGCATCGTGGGGGCTTAAAGGTTTAAAATAACTTTGGTAAAACGTTTCGTGTTTTCGAATTCAAATGGTTTCCTGAGAATGCTCGTTTTTTATTTATCAATTTTGTATTGTCGAGGTTGATATACGCTTCCAATCAACTATGAAGTGTGTCAATTAATTTCTAGATCTACATGATATTTTAACAAAAGCGAGGTAACTAAATAAAACAAGATTTATTTAAAATATTAGTACGTCTTTTTTAAATTGTCTTCGTAATACACAGTGAAACGCTTTGAAACAAAATTACTATTTTAAAACATAGATTAGGGCTCAATAAATAGTTTTCAATGCATGACTCTACTTGTTGCTTACCTTCGGGACAATAACACGACATTTCATTGAGATTTAATCAAAAGTTTATTTTTTATCCCGATATCCAACTCCTTTTTATTTGGGTTAAGGTTAGATATTTGTTAAAACACCAGCTTTTCCCCTGGCTGTCTGGAATAATATATTTATTGTTAGACGCTAAATAAATGATCGTTTTTAGATAATTGTTAAAACACCAGCTGTTCCCCTGGCTGTCTGGAATAATATATTTATTGTTAGACGCTAAATAAATGATCGTTTTTAGGTTAAATATGTAAACAGGTCAGCACGGTTCCTTTTATTAACTCTATTGTCAGCTAAGTAGGCCTATGTACATAATGTAAATCAGCCACTCACCAAATCCCGAGTTTGCCCAGTCCTGCATGAAGAAGCAGATCTTGTGTGGTTTCCTGTGAGGACAATTCAAACAGGAAATCTCACACAAATACCACGGACTTAACTGGGTCACGATTACATCACCATAGTAACCCTCAACCCAGTTACGTGCACACAAACTGATGACGTCAGCAATGATAGTCAGCGTCAGGAACACAGGAACCAGTTTCTCCTCCAGCGCCATCTTGTGGCGACCAATCGTATCCAGCTTGACGGTTGGATGTAATTTTCCAAGATTCAAATTAACATATGTTTAACATCTCACATCTCACATCCAACATCTCACATCTCATATGAAAGTGAACTGCCAGGTGAAAACTCAATTATTCACTTTTCAAGATGGCGTAGTTTACCACTAATGTTGGTGACACGATAATGTGGTAGAATTGATAAAGTATAAAAGATGAAAATTAAGGGGATCTAGGTGTCTTTTGAATACAGATCTCATTCTAAAACTTTTATATAAATCCGAAATATTCACTTGTTAGGATGACGTCATTTTCCACTAATTGTGCTGATAGGATAAGATGGTGGTAAAATACTAAAATATAAAATGTATTGTATCTTCACGAATGCAGGCCGCTGTGTAAATTTGTGCTAAATTAATATATACCACTGTTTAGCATGCAGATTCACCGAATATAATCCTAATTCTTAGACAGACACAATCATACCCGGCATAATATAACGCCAGATTAATCATCTCTTCCTTGGCAGTTGACACATTTAGCTGTATGTAATCCAGGAATGTATGCATGGTGACCAATGTAAAAACACAGTTATCATTATTTCTATATAGAATTTGTTGTATAAATCCAGCAGCTTCAGAAATAGGTCTGTACTACACTCCTTCAGCAGTGTCGGCTGTTCCTGCATAGAACAGTGTAAGAGAGATGATGCTGACTGTAGTGATATAAAGCTACTTGTGCAGTTATCTAAACACAACGTGATGATATAGCCCACTTAGAGATATTGTGCCGGCTGTAGTGGTATACTTGTGGAGTAATCTAACAAAAGGTGGCTCTATAATCCACTTTAGTTTACGGCACACCACTCATCCTGTCCTACCAAGACCAGTCAGCGTGATATTCTACTGCGTGGACTGCCCTGAAACATGAAGACGCTGGACTGGCAATGCTCCAGGCGATGGACTAAGACTGATCAGATATTCCCATCGTTTCCAGGTCACCGCCGCCGCCTGTCTGGTCCTCAGGTAACCTCACTATATCAGGGTGAAGGTCACCTGGTCCTCAGTCGACCTCATCATATTAGTACGTGAGTTTCTCAGAGATTTTCCTGTGAAACTGAAACACACACATAATCAAATATTACAATTTATGGATACAATACTATTAATAATTGCTGAAGATGATCGTATCGATCGAAAAGTAACCGCTTACAACAACAAGTTATTACTAAAACATTGCAGTATCATCAACAGGCTTATATTATATATGCATAAATCATATCGAAAGGTTTCGTAGGTAAGCAGCCATACCATTGTAAAGCACCAATCCATTATCAAAATAGCTATTACAAAAGTGTTTTTGTATACCACATCATACAGTGTATTACCGCGGTATAGATACACAACCATGATGAAACCAAGGTAATGAATATATCATATACAATACCAGAGCAACCTTACTGTGATGTAACTTAAAAACAAATGTATACAACATATATTGTGGGGTATCAATTCGGCAAGGAGGGGTGAAGTGGTTAAATCGTAACTGTTGACATTTGTAGACAGACCTAACATTTCCAAATCGTGATGTTTAAGCGCTCATTATATTCCCAATCATTTCTCTTTAACCTGCTAACAAAACATATATGAGACCCCTTTTGTCGCGCTAAGTGGTTCAAGGGTAATGTTTTCTTCATTCACCGCGATTCTCAGCTGAAAGTGAAGAGAAATAAACTGATTGTATAAAATACACAAATTCAAGCAATAACATACATGCTTTATTATATTAAATTATAAACTCGTAAAAAAGTATTTATTGAAGTTTTTATGTGGCACATTAATAACAGTTTCAACATACATACAAGTTAAAACACACCACTACATTATTTGCTTTGTTCGACCACTACATTCTAAGCCGGGAATGGAGAGTTATTGTTATATAGTTATTTCTACAGCTAAGAATGTAGCGCTCCGGAACCTATCTCTATATTACTATTCAACTAACCACGTTTATTATGCCATGGTGCTTTAACGGTTCGGAAATAAGGTAGGCTCATTATATACACCTGTATCTAAACTTTCACCCCGAAAACACAATGCTGAGATAATGATAGGCCGACGTCGCAGACCATGGGCCAACATTAAATAGACATTGGCTTGTTATGTTATTGTTATTCACTACCATGATTCATTGTGCGGCTAACGAAGCTGGAAACATAACAGCGGACCATTCTAATATACAATTCACAGCAAGCACGATATACCGGCTCAATGCTGGGTCAATGCTGGGCCACCGTCATTGACACAACATTGGTTCGGCATCTCATGTTTACTGGCAGCCATTGTTATCATGATTTCCTCTCTCAGGAATGGTTACGTATCAATCCCAGGTGACCTAGGCATCCTTTATCCCGGATCCAGTATTCATATAGGATATGACTTTGTCCACAGCTAATTTGCGTCAGTCATTTTCTGTTGCAATACCAGGGGTCGTAATTATACGTCCTCACCCTTTAAGGCCCGCCTGCCGCATCTATGAAGCGCATTACATATTTTTGATATTATAAATGTTACACTTACAATACTGAAATATATTTGAGCCCTGTCTATCTGAGGCCGAGCACGTTGTATCTCCCTCACACCACTACGTATATATACACTACATGTATATTGTGAATTTAGTTTTATATAATTTCACTAGGAATTATTAATAATGTCTATCATTTCGTGTCAATTATTGTTTTTCTAAATGTTATTTTTCTGAATATCAGATGATGTTTTCGTTGAAATATATGTTTTACAACTTACTTGTATTGATTTTTGTAACCTCAAATAGCAGAGCCCATAACATTTTTAATTGATTCACTATGAATTGATCATTTTGGGTTTTTCCTTATAAATGCTGAACGGCGGCCATCTTGGATTTTTACATGAAGGAAGCACATAATTTATCAAATAGTCCCACAAATCGATTCCCCACCCCAAAAATATATAATAAAGAGGTGAAATTTAGGTTAGCCAGATCAAAAGCTAGCTGTTTTTACCGGATTGCAACCTTGGTGACGCGTTTTCCTATTTTGGGGGTATAAATTTTACATTTTTATAAATATATGGTAAATAATACTACTATGACCTCAATAAATATATTTCCTACATAATTGCTTTCAAAAATGTGTTTCACTGGGAGATCTATGGATGAAATAAGTGAATTCTTTCTTTTCACCGTGACCGATGGCGGCCATTTTGAATTTTACGCTCCAGAAAATTCTGCCCGCCTTTTTGAAAGAGACGTAGGAGCTTATTTTTTTACAAATACCTTAAGCTACCTGAAACAACCGTCAAACGTTACTTGCAGAAGGTTGGTCACGGAATCATGGTTTTGGACCCTACTATATACTGCATATATTACATTAAAACAACATTACGTCAAAGCCACGTTTCTTTCTATGATGTATGTCATCTTTCAGCTCAGTGTGTGTATTAAGAAAACCGGCATAATTATTGTTATGGATACATTATAAATACAGCCTTTGTCTCTCATATAATTTCCCTCTTTTATCCAACATAATAACAGACAGTGACAACAGATTCACAGCAGACACAAGACATTGAACCAATGTTTTTTTATTGCTGGACCACCATCAGCGACGCTGGACCAATATTAATCAGACATAATTTTAAGGCATGCGAGTCATTGGCTACGAGAGGACACATAAAGGCGTATTTACGTCATCATTGCAATGCAAGCAGTGCACTAAAAATGCGGCATGTACAGAAATTCACAAAAAGCGGGAAAAAAAATAATAATTTAGAGGCTTGGTGTGCTCCACATAAATTATATATTTTGTAGAACGAAGGGCGCAATACACCACACATCATTTACCGTTTCAGTGCAGCATACTGGTTCATAATTTTCAGTTGAATCTGACGTTGCTGATAATTTAATTTTGTGGAACACCTAAAGACGTATTCCTCATATGGGTGCTGTATTATCTCATATCGCACACAAATTGACACAGTATACATATACCTCCAGGCTAATATATACATTTTGAAGTCAGCAGCCTATGGTACATTCAACAGACATCTATTTCGGAAAATAAAGCAGTCCTATTTGTATCCTCGTTTTCACAGTCTAGTTCTCTGCAGATCGATAATACACAGTCTATTGGTTTGTCCAGACTGCCCCCAGTGTCTCGAGGAATGTGAAGGTCACGCTCACATCCAAATCAATAAAGTGACTTTTTGATTGGGACTGTTGAGTCAAATAATCTGAAGTGAGATTTAACTCTTACATACAGAATTAGACATTTGACATCTCACACTCTTGAGTTTTTTTCGCAGTTCTCATCTGAACGAAAGAAAATGCGTCCAAATAGTTTAAAATATTGCTCATGGAAGGCAAATTTCAACCTTGAAAACAGATATTTAAAGTCAAATAAAAATGTGGCAAACGATTAAAGCTCTAAGTGTTAAAACACTCTATTTATACTTCTGTTTTGTGTGGTTAAAAAGTCATATTTTTTTCAGAATTCACGGGTCTACATGGCGACCGTGATTCTAACATGGGCTTGATCCCATCACGACAGGTATTAAAGGTGACCTACCACCCCGTATATGGTATGAATAGTTTTGTGACAAATAAATCAAAATCGCCACAAGATGGGGCACAATTGTTTCCTTATATGGGGTGATTGGCTATCATGTGACACATGGGTGAAAGTTTAAATTCTTTCATTTAGCGCTTTTAGGATTGACGACTGGGTTATTTACATCAAACATCAACACATACATCTCCTATGTGCTCAATTCACCTGGTGCAAGTAAAGACCATAATTTAAATAACACAGAATAGAATACACATGTGAACAACATTCCGAAATGCAAGTAAAATAACATATACTGCATCTGGATAATTCCTACAATTCATATAATATTATGTGATTGTCGATAAATTTCGCAACTACAAATCAGATTATTAAGAAATGTAGATCAAGGAGAAGGATTAAATTTGTAGTTACAAATATATGAAGCACGCAGAGCCGAATATATTCAGATCTAAGAATAAGATATTTATTCGACAGCAAATACACACTACAACAGGTACATGGAACGGGCTTTATACTAAAACTTCATGACAACACCTCTTTCACGATCCCCATGAGCAAGCATTCACACTATGCCACATGACCAGTGCATAGTGAATATTGCCTTCAATCAATCCTTTCACGAATTAGTTTTACTTGCTAGTCAAGCTAATTTTTTTATTCCCATGATTGATTGTTATTTGACTTTAGTTTCTTTGTATTATTATATATATATTCCAAAACAGCATAAATCACCATGACATTTTAAATGTCTTTTTTGTATATTCTAGATCAGCATCATTTACAATGAATGAATCTGCCTTTTGCATTGGCATGCGAATCCATAAATTTATCACTCGCTGATGGACAATAATAGGTAAAATTAAATGTCCATTAAAGTCAAATCAGTCAGCTAGAAATATCGCCATCTTTAAATGTGACATGTGAATTAAATATGGAGGATGTTTAACCCACCTTTTTTTTTATAAAAATGTCTACATTTTATGGAAATATATAGCTTCAAGTCGCTTTCTGCACCACTATGAAAATATAGCGACAGAATGATGCCCGAAGTCGTGACTATGCCATGTAGGCCTACTCTTCTCTAATGACTCCAAGGGTTCTTTATGGCATACTACACACTCCAGGCCTATGCACAGTTTTTTGACAGAATGAGCCGTTGGGGCTGGCCTGTGTGACCAGTGTGAACAATCGCAGTAGATTTGTGTAATCGAATCAACAATATAGCCACTGAATATAGCCAGACTTTAAATATGTAATTATGTATTTTAAGTGGGCCAAAAGTAAATGCGAATGAACAGCAATAATTGTTAATAGTGATGTTTTATCGCTTCAGTTCTCAATTCAATTGCGTACATTTAAATTTGAAATAGTGATTCAGTGGTTGTATCGAATCATACAAATCACACATGTACTATATTTCTCTGTATTTTTAAAGTACATAGAGTACATTATACGCGACTACACTGACTTATTCGGGTGTATATTCTTTGTTTGCATTAACCTTGATATTTAAATTTATCATATATGGGGGTAAATAATTAATGATTTATATCATAATTAGGACGCATTGCAATAACCCTTTCAAACCTGAATTTACCATTGTCATCTTAACTCACTACAAGCCGCGAATTAATATCGCAATTCTAGACTTGTAGTGGTTGAAGATGACTTGAAGTGGTTTAAAAATAAAAGAAAATTGCCATGTATTGGTAAAACAGTGTCATGGAAATTTTCATTCTAAAACCCTTAGTTGTATGAAAATGAAGGTCTATTTTCAGGGATGTAAAATGATGCTTTAATGCATCGTGAGGGCTTAAAGGGCTAAGTAATTAAGTGTGGATGACAATTATTGATCTGTAATGATTGATTGGCCTCTAGATTACCCGGCGCTCCATTAACCCTTTAAGTCCCCACGATGCATCAAAGCATCATTTTGCATATCTGAAGTATGACTTAATTTCGTACACCTAGGGGTTTTAGAATGACAATTTTCATGGACCTGTTTTAATACAACAATACTATTTTTTTTAATTTATCACCCACTTCAAGACATTTTCATTCGCTACAAGTCGGGAATTGTGGCAGCAATTCGCGGCTTGTAGTGGATGAAAATGACAATGGTAAATTCAGGCTTGATTGGGCTAATCATGGATGCCTATATTATTTTCAATTATCACAGCCAGGCACATCACCTGGGAAGCGACCCTTGTTGTCAGTTCTCAGTCACAGTTTGTGTGCCTTCGAAGCTGGAATTACTAACACAATTCCCAGCTTAAAATAATATATTTTAAGAAAAATATATAGCTCTCAGATTGAATCATTGGATGATCTAAGAATCTATTGCAAAGAATTTCAGCAATTTTATAAGAATGTGTGATGAGTCATACCATGGGGTGGGGTACCTAATAATAGTGTTGAATCATCACATACAAAAGGGAATGGGGGACATGGGATTGTTGACATGTCAAATGCCAGCATGGACAAACATTGACAATGCTATAACTTCGATTCTTCAACGGTACCAACGTTTGCTTAATTTGTTTAAATTGTTTTCTTTGCAGTACTCCTTAACAGAATATCAGACATAGGGCAACAACAATGTTAAAAAATCAGACCTCCGTAATGGAGTATCAGGCAAAAGGACGGCAAACAGCAAGGTGCCAAACGTGTCAATGACCTACTCCTAGGCTGCTGTTTAGTGAACAATGTGTTGTTGATTGGGGTATACCAGACTATGACAGAAATCCAAATGACTAATGGAAGTGTGGTGATCGCACGGGGATGGAAACACTGTTATAAAAAGAATAAAATATGTTTATATATATTGTATTAGCTAACTCAGTGAAAACATTGGGAGGTCAAGTCTATTGAGTTTCACAGAATAGGCGATCCTTGCCTGGTGAGATAGTGAGCGATCAACACTGTTGGAAGGCCCTGACGGACTTAATCCAAGGGTAGCTAGCCCAAACAAACAATGGTGAGGATTTAAAGGTGTAGTCAACTGTCAAAATTCGCAGGACAAGGGACCCCCAGAAGGCAATAGTGCCCGTGGGTAAGCCAAGGCCCTATTCCATAAAAATACTAAATATGCGTTTCATACCCAAAGCCTCATTAAGAGCAAGTTCTCAAATCACAGCAAGTTCATATATACTTGAGCGACATCTATGAGTTAATAATTCAAAGCCCTTGTCTTTTGCCCCTACTTGCAAACAAACTGACTGTCTTACTGGGGGGATTTGGAAATTGCTTGACCCCCAATTTTGTATTGTCACCCAGTAAACACAAAACATTTGTATGACTTTATGCAATGTTGGACCAACGTCGAAGACGTTGGGCCGACATTGCATAAATGTCATACAAATGTCTTGCGTTTTCTGGGCAGGAGGACTTTCACTCAAACATTGTACATTTATCTAATGCTGGTTCAATGTTGGGCCAGCGTCGCAGACGTTGGCCTAACATTAAAACAGCATTGGATCAATGTCTCGTTTGAGTAGTATCTTTTAATCAGTTCAGTGGCTATATTAATGCCGTCAATCTGTACTCAATAGGCTACTGTTGGCCTACACTTGACCTTACCAGGCATGCGCGTTTTGAAGCTGAATGATTCTTTAAAGTTTAGGCTAGAAACTATAATCTAAACATGCCTTAAATAATAACTTTTTTAACTTTTACGGTGCTGTAAAATAACATAGTCGTACTCTATCATATGCAAATATAAAATATAGCTGAAGGAAGTGTGGTGATCGCATAGGGATGGATGAACCTCTGTTATTGTAACTGTAGCTGAGAAGATATTTCCTACATGTAGGCCTATATATACATGAGCCGAGCGCCGCCGTCATTATATTTTGTCCTGGCAACCTCTCCGTAGTCGTGGTTTGATGTATTTGCTATACCTAAAAAATGCAGCATGGCAGTGACTGAGAGCAGTCTCGATCCCATGGTCAGAGAAATGTCCATAACTATTTTAATGACTGTGCGACCTCTGGGCTACACATGCGGGTATGGAACTGAAATGTTACTGATTCTAAAAAAATATTTTCGACCTGATTGTACCTAAAGTGTAGCTGTCACGGCTAGCTGATCACAAATTACAATGCACCGTATCTGACTTACTGTCACCATCCAGGATACCACTCTTTAGAACAAAAATATCGCCGTCAGGAATAAGGTAACACAACAAGCAAAGCATATATTGTACATGCAACAGGTGTGAATCTTTGAACCGTGTTTAACCCTTTGTAACTTATGGTCAATTAACTGGATATAATATACACTTCCTCTCTTAAAATATGTCTTATGATAAGTTTTTAGAATATTTGTAATAATAAAAATATATTTATACAATCACATCAGTCATTTATAAAAAACAACCACTCCAATTGTCATTTACATTCATCATTTCGCAACAGAACTGTGCAATAATAATTATGCCACCCTTTCAATGCGGTTGATTCTATTAAGCATATTCATTTAACAGTTTCTACAACTGCTAAACGACACGAAATTTACGGAATGTTGTTATAAAACGTTATGTAATTTCCATTCATTCTGGTATAAGCTAGCACTCTTTTTTAAATAAATACATACAAATAAAAACAATATTCTATTACCATAATCAAAATACATGTAATGTATATATATCTAGGCATAATGATACCATTTTAAAATACACATAGGCCCACAAAATTATTCAAGCTGCAGCCGCATCAGCAGCAGCGGCATCAGCAGCAACCATTTATGTAAAAATAATATCTAAATAATATCTAAATAACATATAATTAACGTATAAATAATGTGAAAATAATATCTAAATAATATCTAAATAATATATGAATAATAACATCTCATGCTTTGTAAAACACGCACTTACTCTTACTGAGAATTGACATTATACAGATCTATAGTGCTATGCTTGTTAATATTTTGAACCATCCATATGAAATAAACTAATTGATGTCGTGACATGACGCCCATACATCATCTGAGGATGAGTCATCATTCTGACGCTCATGACTCATTCTGACGTACATTGATGCTCCCAGTTTCAAAACATGACACTCATTTATCACCCATGGAGAGGGGGCAATGATGAGTCATGATTTTCTGGGGGAGGGGGACCCGCATCATGTCACCCATACATCATCTGAGGATGAGTCATCATGCTGATGCTGATGAATCATTTACATTGATGCTCCCAGTGTAAAAAAATAGTGCTTATTTATCACCCATGGAAAGGGGGCAATGATGAGTCATCCTATTCAGGTGGAGGGGGACCTCAAACATGAGGGTCATTTATCACCCTAGAATTATATGTTGCCAATATTCATAGACACTCAATAATATTTTGAATCAGCCACTGAAATGTGTGCATACTGAAGGAATAAAACAATTCTATAAAAATATCCTTGTTTATTGCATAAGATAATATTGATATATTGATATAGTGATATATTGATATAGTGATATATTGATATATTGATATAGTGATAAATTGATATAGTGATATAGTGTTATATTGATATATTGATATATTGACATATTGATATATTGATTAATGTTTGTTTAATATTGAAAATAAAGTTAATTTCATATAATATGACAATGATGTGCATCCATCATGCACATTGACGTTCCCAGCCTCAAAACATGACGCCCATTTATCACCCTAGAATGATCAACCCAATGACACTAAATTTAAAATTTGTTGTCATTATGCAGAAACGCTCATTAATATTTTGAACCATCCAATCAAAATAAAGCACTTGGCGTCATGACGCCCATTCATCATCCGAGGATGAGTCATCCTTTCCAGGGTGAGGGGGACCCCCTGCGGACCGAAGGGGAGGGGGACCGTGATGAGTCACCCCAAAAAAGGGGTGGGGGACCGTGATGAGTCACCCAAAAAAGGGTGGGGGGGGACCGTGATGAGTCATCAAAAAAGGGCGTGTCCCAAGGGAGGCTCCACCAATTATAATCAAGGGGAGGGGGTTGGGGGCAGATTATGTTAATGTGTAGGCAAAGTCCCCACTATACTACTAGAGACTAACTTCATAATAGCTAATTCCCCAACTCCTTATTTTAAGCGTAACCAATTATTTTATTTTATTTTGCGATCCATTAGAAAATTTATTTTCAATTCACTTTTCTCAAAAACGTACTTCAAACTGTTATATGTATATTCTAAGGAAGCATAAATAAGCGATCATGATTGTTTTATGACAATGAATACACTAAATGTATTCGGTCCCTGTATTCTCTTACTATTTGTATGAATCACGACAGGGTACATCCCTGGGATTTACGAATGGTCATAATTATAACTTAATCCTTAAAGCGCAGGAATACTTGTATACAAACCTCGGAGATCAAAGGATTTTTCCATTATGAATTGATAGTAAATGTCTTACAGTATTGATATCGACTTTAGACGTCAGAATCTGACGCGCTGTAACGCAGACTCCTCCCAGAGGCTGAGGTGCGCTTTAATTAATTTTAACTTTGGCGAAATCAAAAATAATTATTAGGACCGGTCGTAGGCCGTAGTCCTATCAAGTTTATTTTGCCTGAGTTTGTGTTTTATTCAGGGGAAAGAGGGCTGCTGTGTGTGGGAAACGGTTGACATGTCTGTAGACCAGTCCTCATGAACGTTTGAGGTCCCTAGGTTAAGTGGTTTCATGTTTAAGCAGTCTTCAGAAAAAATATATTCACGGTTTAAATTATTTGTGGTTAGGAGCTTAAACGGTTTTGGTTGGAATAATGTTGACCCAGCCTTGCAGACGGTGGCCCAACATTATTTCACAATTGGGCAAATGTATTGTGTTATCCGGGTAGTGGCCTTTCGAGGATAAAGCGTCAGTGCACCCGTATGGCAGTCAGAGCAAACACGGGACAATCACCCAATTCTGTTTCAATGTTGGGCCAGCGTCGAATACGATTGACCGGCATTGAACCAGCAATGGGCTGCGTTGCTGGCCCAACATTGAACCGGTTTTGGGTGGGTAGGCCTACATTGTGTGTACCACGTACCTCCTATAGACGCGTAGGCCTACACTGACCAGCGATCGTGGTAAAAGGATATTAGGCCTACACGTTGAAGATATCCTTGGTTCTTTCAAAAAAAATATATCCTGGACATTTTGGATTCTGGCCTATGGGGAAAACCAATACAGCTATGTTTACAAAATATCAGGCCAATTTTTTGTCTAAAGCACTCAAACAGACTAAAGCCGGCCTCGGAGTTCGGGTACTCCTTTTCTAGTTATTATTTTTACTAATTTATTTAATTATTAATTATGTATTATTTCTCTTATATCAAACTGGAAATTGTTTGTGTGAATTTCATTAATACAAAATTGCATTATGAAACGTTTCTCATGTTTAAGCCTGATCTGAACATAAGAAAAATGAACCGACCTGGAAAGGCAGCGTCCGTTATGAGACCGTTATGAGACCCAGATATTCAGCAAAAATTGTGCAAATATAACTAATTTACGTATTGTGTAAATGATGTACGCATAAAGGCAGTAAAGTGATTCTGCCTGTGCATTATATATCCCGTAAGATATAAATATAGAGTAATGAAAGATCCGTGTTCGAAACAGTGGTGATTGCATGTATAATGTGAAATATATGTATATTAAATGTTTAACTCCTTACTAACCAATATTGTAACAAAATATTCCATATTGGAACTGAATTGAATAGTAACAGTTGCATTTAAAATAGTCACAAAAAGTACATAATTAGGCTTACCATTTCTTCCTACAGAATAAGTTGCCTTACTTTTACTCTTGTACTCATATATACCGGGCCTGGATGAACAAATCCTGAAAAAAAAGAATCAGAAAATATTGCAGATATATCCAAGGTGAGGTAAGAACTCACTCAAAGTGCTTTTTAATAGAGATTTCCAGAAATGCTGTTTGATCTTTGCCACAGGAGATTGTCCTGGTATTGCTAGTGACTTAGTCTTTGTCCTCTTCTGATAGCAAGGACACTGTCCTGGTAGCCCTACCACACAGCTAACTTTCTGGATTTCTCACCATAAACTCTTATTGCAGATAAATTGTGCAGATTTGGCGTAACTATGGTTCCCCTGAGCCGCATACTGTTTGATATTCGCCGTCGTCAGATACTCCTTGACATAGATCCTGCTCAGCTTTAGCTGTATCCCTGTTCTGTCAGGACCGCTGTCACTCTTTAGCAGTGTTTCTGACAGAGAGGCCTTTTTGCTCTGGTTTATGTCGCGGTAAAACTGTAGCAGCGCATGGTTTATGTAGCGTGGCATCTGCAGCACCGCATGTCGCCATCAGTCCACTGGCGGTTGCTGCACGTAATGCTGGCAAGGCTTTATTGGTTTCTCCATCACATCTCAGGTCTGGTCACTCACGCATGCAGCACTTTTTACAGATTGAGCCATCTACATCCAACTTAAACCTTTCAGCGTTAATTTTAATCGGGATAAACACATTATTAACTTAATGTATTTGATTGGGATAAACACATTATTAACTTAATAATGTATTTATCCCAGTCTTAACTAATGTTTACTTTTGCTGAATTTAGACCGTTTAATTTCAATTTAGATCACATAATTATGTCAAATTATTACTCGGCTTTATTTAACCCTTTCAGCGCGGGGGTGTCTTTATACGTCAAAATCTGACGTCTGTAGACGTCATATTCTGACGAATGAAGACGGTCCCAGCACTGAAAGAAATAGCATATTTTAATGGCCGTAGACCCATAACATAGGTATTCAAATGCGGCAGAAAGAGCTAACTAAGACATTTAAGACGATTTCAAATTGAAAAAACCCTTTGATCTCAATGATTAATACAAAGATATTTCAGCGCTGTAAGGGCTAACTTAAGTCAGGTCAACCACGCAGCAGTTTTCACAGATTGAGCCATCAGACTGCGTCACGCCATGTCAAGACTAATCATGACTTTACCGCGCCCCATTTCTCAGCAATGTCACAAATGAGCTTTGTCGATTCGAAATTATATTGTTGGCATTTTGGGTGTATGTCTTATATTTGTATATGAATAGTTAATGATTAATAAGGCTTACATTTTGAGTGTAAGGCCTGAATATCTATGAATATCTAATGATGAATACAGCTCACAAAGGGCTACAGCTGGTGACGCCCCGGTGTGATGTGCTGCACGTTCTCCATCACCAGGGCTGACCCAGAATTTTGAAAAATGGGTAGCGAATAACCCTTCAATCTGAATTTTCACCCACTTGAAGTTGTGTTCCGCTGACGCGATCCACAACTTCAAGTGAGTGAAAATTATTCAGATTTGACAACATGGAGGTCAACTGTTTTTAAATATTGCTGATTGATGTCACATTTTATCTTTAAAATGTTTAAAATGTGCTACTTAATGTGTTAATAAAAAATGAAAAGCCGAATATATGCGGCACCGGTGGTTAAAGAGTTAACAATTGTTTGTGTTAATCAATGATATATGGTGAATTTATACTAAAAAATTTACTAGGGTAGTGCCTCAAGTTGAGGCACTGCCCTGGTAGATTTTGAGTAGTAAAAATGCACTGTTGTATGGGAAGATCTATACGATGATTTTATGAAAGTGAATACAATATTTTGATGGACCTCAACATTATTCATCATTGTGTCCTCATACTGTATGAATCACAGGGAATCTATCCTCAGATTATCATAATAACTCATTCAGACTCAGCGAGCGTCTCCCAGAGAATGCAATATGACGGCGTGGCTCGATAAATCAAATTAGGACAATCACCCATGCACGTCTATTCTTTGGAGACATGACACTATATTTCATTCCTTTCAGACTAACAGAGGTTATTTTTTAGCCCTCTGAAATGTTTACTTTGTAGTTTTATCTGTCGTCTTGTCAGAGTAGTCCGCATAGTTCAGATCTCCTCAAAATACCAGACGCCAGCCCGTGCTTGTTTTTTTAATTTTGGATCAACGTACACGATAAAGCAACATTGCTTGCGTATCTGGTGTTATCTCGTGTTACCATTTATTTAAAAATCTAGCTTAGATATCATGACTAATTTGCATGTAAATGTTAAGTGTAGAGAGGCTTCTAGCTTACACTTAGTGTTTTAATTAGAATGTCGTAATGTTTCTCTATATAGTTTATGTTTGTGGGGATAATGTTTTATGTTATGTTAATGTTATGTTAATTATTGAATTACAATTAAAACTAATTATTTTAAATTGTTGGCCAACACAACGGGTCATACAATGCTTTGAGCTATTTGGCTTCCAGTTTCAAAATAAATGAAAAACGTATTCAGATTCTACAAAAATTGAAAGTACGAACTTACTTTATATGCTCCTTTAATATCAGCTTTTTCTGATATTGTTTGATCTTTACCGCTCACTGTGACATCGGCTTGGTGTTGATGGCGGCCTACTCTTTGATATCACATTGTCCTGGTACCAGATAGTTTGATCTCTAAATAAAAGCACTCCAGTGATTTCGTCTGACCGACGCTGTCACTTTCCACACCATAAATCCTGCTGGATCTCAGCTGCCGTTTGTTCCGCCTCGCTGTCTTTCTTGCTGTCACTGCCTTCGTTAGGTTTTCGCCATGGCGCTGCTCCTGCCAGGCCCCTGACTTTTGCTGCCAAAGAGGGTGTTCAGCTTTGACTCTGCCCCTGTTCTCCCAGGGACGTCGTCTATTTTAACTCTCTCCCTGTTGCTGCCAGATAAACCCCTGTCGTTCTGGCTATTGTAGCAGTAAGCGGCTGCTGCTCTCACTCGCAAGCTGCTGCTCTCACTCGCAAGCTGTTGCTGCTGTTGCTGCTGCTGCTGCTGCTGCTGCTGCTGCTGCTGCTGCTGCTGCTGCTGCTGCTGCTGCCACCGCTGCCGTTGCTACTGCTAGTGCTGCCGAAGCCTTATTAGTTTATCTGACACAGATAGTCTGACATGTCGACTGAGGTCACACAGGCAGCACATTTTACAGAATGAACCATGAGTCTGTGTCACGCGATGTCAATATTATCCATGTCTTTCTGTGTTCTGTTGGTCAGCAATGTATCATCTTAACGTCTACAGTATTAATAGAAGTGCTGCGCCATCTACATCATGTGTGTCAAACTATGCAATATGTGTGATGCAGCATACAAAAGTGACAGTTGTTGCCAAGCGTCTCAGCTGTATCTAAGTGACAGTCACTTCCATGCGTCTCAGCTGTATCTTAGTGACAGTCGTTGCCCTGCGTCTTAGCTGTATCTAAGTGACTGTCGTTACCCAGCGTTCCAGCTGTATCTTAGTGACAGTCGTTGCCCTGCGTCTCAGCTGTATCTTAGTGACAGGCGTTGCCATGCGGTTTAGCTGTATCTTAGTGTCAGTTGTTGCCCTGCGTCTCAGCTCTATCTTAGTGACAATCATTGCTCTGTTTATCAGCTGTATCTTAGTGACAGTCGTTGCCATGCGTCTCAGCTGTATCTTACTGACAATCGCTGCCATGCGTCTCAGCTGTATCTTATTGACAGGCGTTGCCCTGCGTCTCAGCTGTATCTTAGTGACAATCGTTGCCCTGCGTCTTATCTGTATCTAAGTGACAGTCTTTGCCCTGCGTCTCAGCTGTATTTTAGTGACAATCGTTGCCCTGCGTCTCAGTTGTATCTAAGTCACAGTCGTTGCTCTGCGTCTCAGCTGTATCTTAGTGACAACCATTGCTATGTGTCTCAGCTGTATCTTAGTGACAATCGTTGCCCTGCGTCTCAGCTGTATCTAAGTGACAGTCTTTGCCCTGCGTCTCAGCTGTATTTTAGTGACAATCGTTGCCCTGCGTCTCAGTTGTATCTAAGTCACAGTCGTTGCTCTGCGTCTCAGCTGTATCTTAGTGACAACCATTGCTATGTGTCTCAGCTGTATCTTAGTGACAATCGCTGCCCTGTGTCTCAGCTGTATTTAAGTCACAGTCGTTGCTCTGCGTCTCAGCTGTATCTTGGTGACAATCATCGCTATGTGTCTCAGCTGTATCTTAGTGACAATCGTTGCCCTGCGTCTCAGCTGTATCTAAGTCACAGTCGTTGCTCTGCGTCTCAACTGTATCTTAGTGACAATCATTGTTATGTGTCTCAGCTGTATCTAAGTGACAGTCGTTGCCATGCGTCTCAGCTGTATCTAAATCACAGTCGTTGTTCTGCGTCTCAGCTGTATCTCAGAGACAATCCTTGCTCTGTTTCTCAGCTGTATCTTAGTGACAGTCGCTGCCATGCGTCTCAGCTGTATCTTATTGACAGTCGTTGCCCTGCGTTATAGCTGTATCTTAGTGACAATCGTTGCTCTGCGTTTCAGCTGTATCTTAGTGACAGTCGTTGCCCTGCGTCTCAGCTGTATCAAAGTGAAAGTCGTTGCCGTGCGTCTCAGCTGTATCTTAGTGACAATTATTGCTCTGTTTCTCAGCTGTATCTTAGTGACAGTCGTTGCCATGCGTCTCAGCTGTATCTAAATCACAGTCGTTGTTCTGCGTCTCAGCTGTATCTTATTGACAATCGTTGATCTGCCTCTCAGCTGTATTTTAGTGACAATCGTTGCCCTGCGGCTCAGCTGTATCTAAGTCACAGTAGTTGCTCTGCGTCTCAGCTGTATCTTAGTGACAGTCGTTGCCTTGCGTCTCAGCTGTATCTCAGTGACAATAGTTGCGCTGCGTCTCAGCTGTATCTAAGTCACAGTCGTTGCTCTGCGTCTCAGCTGTATCTTAGTGACAATCATTGCTATGTGTCTCAGCTGTATCTTAGTGACAATCGTTGCCCTGCGTCTCAGCTGTATATAAATCACAGTCGTTGTTCTGCGTCTCAGCTGTATCTCAGAGACAATCATTGCTCTGTTTCTCAGCTATATCTTAGTGACAGTCGTTGTTATGCGTCTCAGCTGTATCTTATTGACAGTTGTTGCCCTGCGTTTCAGCTGTATCTTAGTGACAATCGTTGCTCTGCGTTTCAGCTGTATCTTATTGACAGTTGTTGCTCTGCGTCTCAGCTGTATCTTAGTGACAGTCGTTGCCCTGCGTCTCAGCTGTATCTAAGTGAAAGTCGTTGCCATGCGTCTCAGCTGTATCTAAGTGACAGCATTTGCCCTGCGTCTCAGCTGCATCTAAGTCACAGTCGTTGCTCTGCGTCTCAGCTGTATCTTAGTGACAATTATTGCTCTGTTTCTCAGCTGTATCTTAGTGACAGTCGTTGTCATGCGTCTCAGCTGTATCTAAATCACAGTCGTTGTTCTGCGTCTCAGCTGTATCTTAGTGACAATCATTGCACTGTTTCTCAGCTGTATCTTAGTGACAGTCGTTGCCATGCGTCTCAGCTGTATCTAAATCACAGTCGTTGTTCTGCGTCTCAGCTGTATCTTATTGACAATCGTTGCTCTGCGTCTCAGCTGTATCTTGGTGACAGTCGTTGCCTTGCCTCTCAGCTGTATCTTAGTGACAATCGTTGCTCTGCGTCTCAGCTGTATCTAAGTCACAGTAGTTGCTTTGCGTCTCAGCTGTATCTTAGTGGCAGTCGTTGCCTTGCGTCTCAGCTGTATCTTAGCGACAGTCGTTGCCATGCGTCTGAGCTGTATCTTAGTGACAGGCGTTGCCATGCGGCTCAGCTGTATCTTAGTGTCAGTTGTTGTCCTGCGTCTCAGCCGTATCTTAGTGACAGCTGTTGCCATGCGTCTCTGCTCTATCTTAATGAAAGTCGTTGCCCTTTTAATGGGACATCCGTTTACATTCTAATCTACCAAATACAATCTCACCCAAATCTTGTAATTTGGTGACATTTAACACATTTAACACATTTAACATTTAACATAAATAAGTGTAATCATTAGCACTTACGTGAGATTATGTCATACATCCAGCTGAGAACGTTAAGGATTCACATAAATCTATTACATTTCCTCGCACAAATCCATCACACAATGAAATGGGGCTGTTGTTTGTGGCCTGCATCTCAGTACTTTCTGACTAATGTCTCATTCTCCCCAGGAAGAATCATATGATTGGATGAAGATGACAATGGTAAAATAAGGCCTGAAAGGGATAATTTGTTTTACTAGCCAATCCAATAACTGTTATGGGGGAAGAAATATGTGTTGAAACATCAAGATTTGCGCTTCAAGTGGGTGTAATTTACTTTTTATTTATTACATATTTGAAGCACCTTAAGGGATAAATATGCGTCCTAGTACATTGAACCTTGATAGTATGTATGATAAATTATTTTTTTATAACATCCACAAATCGTGTCTCACGTTACTTCTATAGCAATGTTTCACGTCCTCATATTTTCTGCATTAACTCACATACTTGTCAATTCATTGGTGAGTAAAATAACGGAACACACGCTAAATCAACAATATTAACAGATAATGTGTTTAAAATTTATTTTCATCACTGCACTTGAAACATACAAAAAGCAAAAGGTTTGTTTCATCAGTAGACTATTATTGTAATTCTCAACAACATGTTACACATGCATCTAGCTGACCACGATGATGTTTTGGATGAAACATCATGATCATCAGTTTTTTTTCACACAATGACAAAATAATGTTGTTGGCCTGAATTATCTTTTTGTATGCAATGCCTCATATAAGTACCCTAACTTCCCTTCACACTGGCATTAATATCGTGTCCAGTTCCTTGGAATTATGGTGGCATGCGTGATAGATATTATATTTTAAATTGAATTTATATTACAAATTTTATCCGAATAAGACGATTGACGCATAATGACAGCTGATCAGCCTGCTAACCAGTCAACCAACAATAAAGCCAACCAGCCAGCAAGCAAGCCAGGCAGCCAGCCAGCCAGCCATACAACCAATGAGCCAACCAATCAATTCACCAACCAACCAACCAACCAATGAGGTATGAGGTATAATTTATATCAATTAGTATGATTGTTTTTCTTTTTATTAATCAGGCTATACTTCTCCTCGGTCAGTGCACTAGGTTGGAAACATGGGAAGGCATGCCCTTGAAGGGGTGACGAAAGTCAAACCCTTTAGAGTATGATGATAGTACGGTTGACAGGTCGGTACTGGGTTTTATGGGGAACCAGGTACTGGAACCCTCACCCGACTCTAACAGTGGACCCTAACTCTCACCCTGACCACAAACCAACCAACCAACCAACCAACCAACCAACCAACCAACCAACCAACCAACCAACCAGCCAACCAACCAAACGTATTTCTGCCTTGTCGTATTGTTTTTCACCACATGTTCAACTCTGAAAAATCGTTGCGTGACTTTCAGTATACCAAACCGTAGAAAACCCTCTGGATCCACCCATTGTATGCATAGTGATGAGAGGTGTTTATTGATATCATCTCTGGAGGCCAGCTCCATAGTATACTAGAGCTTGGTAAGAGACCAGGAAATACCTGATGTGATAAATACAGAGCAGGAGGTGATGTTTAACCAATGCTGACGGTGGACCAACATTAACCCAGCATGGGTTAACCCATCTTCCCTTGGCTAGTCTCACGCGAATGCTACCGCTATGTGGGCATTTTAGGTGTGTGTCTGAAATTCAAATATCATTGGATGTTTCAGATTTATTTAGGGGGACGAAGAATTGACCTCTTGTTCAGATTTTAGCATAGTTACCTGTTTCTGTTGCCAGATGTATTATATAGACAAGTTTGCGACAGTGAGGTGTACCGAACTCCCAGTAATCATATAGTGGCCGCCATCAGGAAGTTTGGTACAGAATGAAATCAGCGTGAGATTCCGAGCTTTTCTATATCGACAGAAACAAGCAAACTTTCCTCTCAGGCAGCTGTCAAGCGCTGTCTGATTGCCAGGTCTTGAGACGCATCCCGCGCAATATTTAAAATATCTCGCTATTTAAAATAGTCGAACGCTAGGCTCGATACAGGCTCCATACAGGTATCGCCCTGCGGGCTCGATGGTACATAACTTGTTAGGGAAGATGGAGTCAAGCATGTCGTGTTTCCTGGGTTGTCACGCCACGAGAGGGGGGGGGGGGGTCACACACGAATGATACAAGGTCAAACCTGGGAAAACAAGTTAAGTGTCACTGATTCATATAGACAAGTACTCATGTATTGAATCATAATCACAATCAGTCTAAATGTACATTCATCTGCACTTATGAAAACTTTGGAGTAAGTGGTAGTGTAGAACACATCATGAGTGATGGTAAGTTGACACTGTCTATATAATCTGTATTTATTTCCATGTGTGTATTCATGCATTTAGGACCAGTCAAGCTGAAAGTCAGAAATAAATCAAATCTTTCTTTGTCTGATTACATTTGCTACTTTCATTACGGCAGAATACAACAGTATAAGCTGGGGAATACATCTTGTATCTGCTTATTACTGGGAATAATCAACTGGCGCTTCTCACTCGAGGATTATTTCCCAGTAATCAATAAATAGATGAATATGGTTTAATTTTCAATATCGCATTAATCACTGCAAAGAAATACCCGGCATTTAACACTTACACTGCTGAAATATTTTTGTATAAACCATGGAGATATTTTTTTCTAAATTTGACTTCGTCTTAAATGTCTTAATTAGCTCTTTCCGCTTCTTTTGAATACCGATCGATCGACTTTGGACGTCAGAATTTGACGTCTACACAAGTGAGATTCTGACGTCTGATGATAGGGTTATCTGCTTGCGCAATAACTCTTTCTGTGCGGCAAGCGTTTCCAGAAGACTACAATGTGCTTGTCTGCGACTGCCTTGATTACGTCTGTATGATGTATTTGCTTCTGCCTTGTCCGCTGACTCCGTAATATAACCTGTTTCTGTCAGGGAACGCTTTGAGCCTTAGGGGTGTTGTCAAGTTAAAAAAAATCAAAAATCCGAGAAAAACTCAGATTGCTCAGACCCCATTCCACCCACCCATGCCACCCGCCTATGCAATTTATTTTGAAACAATTGGAAACATGAAAACAACACAAAAACACAAAAAACACACAAAATTTGAAAAAAAAATTAAAATTCGAGTTGGGGCTTGACCCACCCATCCAATTCTGAGTTTTTCACGGATTTTTTTATTCTTTTTAACTTGAAAAAAACCTCTTAAAGCGCTGTAATATTTTTGTATAAACCATGGAGACCATTTGCTGTTTCAATTTGAAACCATCATAAATGTCTTAGTTGTTCTTTCCGATTCATTTGAATACCTATATTATGGGTGTACGGCCAGTATAAATAATTTTGATTTTACGGTGCGGGGATAGGATTTAGACGTCACAATCTGACGTCTACGGACGTTACATTCTAGACGTCAGATTCTGATGTTTACATTTTAAGATGATTCAACGAAATACATGGGTGTAAAGAGCGCAAAATATGGATTTTATGCTCTTTACTTAGTATCGTATAAATATTGTTCTGCGTCATTCATTCATTCATACATTCATTCATTCATTCATTCATTCATTCATTCATTCATTCATTCATTCATTCATTCATTCATATATTTATTCATTCATTTATTTATTTATTTATTTATTTATTTATTTATTTATTTCTTTATTTATTTATTCAATCATTCGTTCATTCATTCATTCATTCATTCATTCATTCATTCATTCATTCATTCATTCATTCATTCATTCATTCATTCATTCATTCATTCATTCATTCATTCATTCATTCATTCATTCATTCATTCATTCATTCATTCATTCATTCATTCATTCATTCATTCATTTATTTATTTATTTATTCATTCATTCATTCATTCATTCATTTATTCATTCATTCATTCGTTTGTTCGTTCGTTCATTCATTCATTCATTCATTCATTCATTCATTCATTCATTCATTCATTCATTCATTCAGCCATTCAGCCATTCAGCCATTCAGACATTCAGCCATTTATTCAGCCATTCAGCCATTCATTCAGCCATTCAGCCATTCAGCCATCCAGCCATCCATTCAGCCATTCATTCAGCCATGCCTTTGCTCGTTCCTTTGTTCGTTGGCTCCTCCATAATAGCTAATACCAAAACATGATGTACCGATCTACATTGTGTAATGGATTAGTGTATTTTAAGTTATTATAATTAACACAAAGAAAGAAGGTTTTTGAATTGATTTTCTAAAAAAATAAGACTAAATACAATACTGTCATCGGTCTCTACATGTACATTATTCATTTCTGTTTTAATATTGCCATTTATCAGTGCTGGGAGTTTCCCGCGGGATTTGGGTATTAGCATACGAATTATTCATTTCCACACAGCGTTGTGGATAGTGCACGACAAATCAAACACTAACAGCTGCTGATGCAAGCACACTCTTCAGCGATATGTCATATGTGAGTCAAATTATGTTTCATATGATAATTCAATTCTAAAAGAGCTAGACACAAAAATCACTGGCATTGCACCACAATATGCAATACCTGATATTTATAAATATTGAAAGCATACTGTGTTTTATATCTGATGTTCACGGGAACGTTATTTTAAGGTGTATTAAAACAGACAATTTCATTTCTAATTTTGACGCAGTATACATTAATACAATTTGTATGTTACGTAATAATATATCTTGCTTAATAAAACATCAATTGTGCTTATCGAATCTAGAAAAAAAATCATCCCCAAAATATTTTAGATATACTTAAACTTAACCCTTTAACCGCCGGTGCCGCATATATTTGTGTTTTCATTTTTTAGTAGCACATTAAGTACCACCTTTTAGATATATTAAAGGTAAAATGGTACATCAATCAGCAATATTATACAACAGTTGACCTCCATTTTGTCAAATCTGAAGTGGGTGAAAATTCAGATTGAATAATTTGGCGGTTGAAGGGTTAAAGGGATTCCTGATTATTTATTTTGGACAACCATGTCAAAAATAAGAAATACGAGAATTTCGTCTCTATATCTAGCCCAAGTGGTAAATGCGCAGCACGGAAATTTAAAAACTTTTGCAGTTCTAGTCTTTGGACATGTTTACATCGTATGGTCATATTAATAAGCCAAAATAAAATCACTGATTTTTTGATGATTTTAGCCTGAGCTGGATGTGCTGATTGTGTTGGTTTAACATTGAATATGTCTTACACAGATGCTGTTTGACCTTTGCCACATTACTTTTCTTGGTGTAATTACGCTTTGATTTATTCTGCTAGCAATAAAACAAGGACACCGTCCTTGTACCATACAGACTCAGCCTTTTAGATCCGTCGCTGTCGTTAAGTCTGTGCGGTGTCTTCTGCCTGGTCAGTCGACTCATTTAACTGTATATGTTGCTGCCACTCAGGTCGTACAGATTCGATTGAGCCTCTGCCAGGGTAGTCCTCTCTTTTAACGGTGACTAACTATTTAATTGGGTTTGTTGCTGCCTGAGACGTCGTTCAGCTTTAGCTTTGCCCCTTATTTTCCAGAGCCGCCGTCTCCTTATAACGATCACACTGGACAAACGACGTTGTTGTGACGTTGAATCAACGTCATTGACGTTGTTTTAACTTCGCAACAACAACGTGTGCCCAGTGGGGTGTACCTTTTGTTGCTAGAGAAACCCCTGTGGCTCCGGTTAATGTAGCAGAAAGCACCACTACCTTAGCTGACAAAGCGGCTGCTGCAGCTGATGCTGGTGAAGTCTCATTGGTTTTTCCATTATATCTAGTCAGACTTGTAGCTCTTCTTACAAATTGAGCTGTTTCACATGATAGCATGAACCATGACGGTGACTGCCATATTGTCCAGCAATATCTCATCTTAACCCTGTCAATGTATGTCAATTTTGCTGCATGCAACGCAATGACAGCACACATGGCTATATGTTTTAGACTGTACCTGATTGCCTGCCTTATCTCTGTCTAATCTAAGCATTTATCTTTTTTTCTAAATGTGCAATCCTTTTATACAATCAATCACCTAATTTCACTTCATAGCAATATAAGGTAGGATGGTGTATTGGCTGCTTTCACAGCGTAACGCATGCAAGGAGACCACACTTGCATAGCAATGCATTTCATATCCTGGTGTCCTAATCTAGCACAAATTCACATTCAGTTCAACGTCATTCACTCTATTATCCTTCCTAACTTAATCCACAACTAAAACAATTGAATAACTGCTTAAGTCAGCGAAATTGTATAAATATTAATATTTACAAACTGAGTGCGCTAGAATAGTGCATATAAATCAGTTTTTTTACTTAATGACACAGACAGACAAACAGATATTTTATGGACAGAAAGAAAGTCAATCCGGACTTATTTGTCATCAATGTCATAATGACATAGATACTGTTTTCTCTGCATCTAATGCTGTCTGAGCAATGTCTCATCGTGTCAAGTACTATCTATGAGTGATCACTCCTATGACATCGGACCGGATCCAACATCTATACTTGGGAATAATTTTAGGTCCCTTGATAGGGTGGTTGATTGTATGCACGATAACTTAATCATAAAACCACTCTTATACAAAGTCATAAACCACACACCAAGCTTGTTTAAAAAATATAGGTAAATAACACATTCCAATGCATCGAGCGTCTCCCAGAGAATGCCATGTGACAGAGTAGCATGCTCGGAGACGTGGAGCTATTACCATAAATACATAAAACAAAGATTATTCATAAACATCAAATCTTTCGGTGACATGGAATACGTCACCAAAATACCACCAAAATCGACATTACAGCATGAACCATTTCGGAGGAATTCAGATTAAAAAACCTAAATTATTTAAATTGTTATGTACATAGATACCGCTATTTTTCATATGGTGCTTTTATTATAATGTGCATATAGCTTTTTCCGTTAATCTGTCTTAATCGAATAAAGTCTACACGATTATTGAATTACATTTTGGCTATTAAATAGTGATGATATCAAGTTTTTTTTCCAATACAATGGGTCATACAAGGCTCTGTCTTATATAGCCTCCAAATTAAAAAATATGAAAAACAATGATATCCACATCCTACAGCACAGACTAAGTAATCTTCCTCGTTTGCTTGAAATCAACACAAATCCCTAAAACACTTTATCATAATAATATACCTCATTTTATCGAACACATGTAATCAGACCAACATAGCATTGTATAGTAACTTACATGAGATTCGTCATTCTGCATCAGTATAATATGTGTTATATAAGTGGTTACTTGAAACGGTTTGCATTTAGACAGTTAAAACGACAATGTTTGAATTAAAAAAAACTTTAATTTGACAAGGTGTTGTTCGTGATGCAAGTTCAGGTAAAAATACTATCAAAAATAATGTTGATGTATCTAATAATTTACAAAACGTCAAGATCCTTAATTTTTTTCTGCAGCAACGAAAACTTATTATGGTGCACCGGATGCCGTTTTGTACTCGTTGGTACCGCTACCCACAACGTCAAGTGCTTGAAAATTTACTTTATATGCTGCTTCAATCCTATCAAACCTATGTTTACCAGTTATTTATACTGGTCCTAGACCCATAACATAGGTATTCAAATGAACCAGAAAAAGCTAACTAAGACATTCATGATGATTTCTAATTGAAAAAAATTAAATCAGTGTTGTACACTGCTGTAAGCATGGTAAGGGTTTAATGTGGATACATATATACATCTGCTGTTACTCAGTTAACCATTTCAAGCCTGGATTTACCATTGTCATCTTCATCCACTACAAACCGCGAATTGCTGTCGCAATTCTCGACTTGCAGTGGATAAAGATGATTTGATGTGGGTGAAAAGTGAAGAAAAGTGCTATGTATTGGTAAACCAGTTTCATGGAAATATCAATTCTAAAACCCTTGGTCGTAGGAAAATAAAGTCTGTTCTCAGGGATTTAAAATGATGCTTTAATGCATCGTGAGGGCTCAAAGGGTTAACATTGACTTTGTGTTCCAGAAATGTTGTTTGATCTTTGCCGCTCACAGTGATTCTGCCCTGGAGTCAATGGCGATTTCTCTTTGATTTTCTTCGCTCACATTGTCTGGCGCCAAAAAGCGTGCTTTGGGCTTACCACTTTCCACGCCATAAATTATACCGGATCTTAGATGCCGTTTGTTCCGATTCGCGGATGTGTTCTGAGACACCTGCCACGTTTAGTGTTGTTGCTGCTGCTGCCGACCTTTTTTTTTAACTGCTGCCAGAGATCCTTGTTAACGTAGCAGTAAATCTAATGTAGCGTCTGCTGACACTACCAAGTTGGCTAATGCTGAAGCCCTACTGGTTTCTCAATCACATACCTGCTGGGATTTTTTACTAAGTAAGACTCAGACTCAGACTCAGAACAATTTATTAGTCACACAACAACAAAAAACCCATATATATGTAACCAAAAGAAAAAAAATACATTATAATATATGCTGTGCCGATCAGGAGACCTGCATTAAGATCAATGTTGATCGCTCATCATGCAGGTCACGAAGCCATCACACTGTATCACACAATAACATCATTGAACTGATCTTTCTTTGTATACTATTGTTCAGCCATTTTCACTTCAACGTTGTCATATTGGGAAAAGGTTCATAAAATTACATGCATTTTTACAAATTATGCACCAGCTGCGACGGATTTTATAATAATCTTAATTAACCCTTAGAACACTGACCTATTCAATTTAAATTTTCAGTCACTTGAAGTTGTGTCTCGCTACCGCGATCCACAACTTCAAGTGACTGGAAATCTGTGTTATTTGTGAAATTTAAGTCCTAACATATATCAGTGTTTTAAAATTGCAAGCACCTTTTAATTTTAACAACTGATTATACAGGTGCTAATAAAACACAGAATGTCTACTGTAGTCGACATTCTAAGGTTCTAAGGGTTAACCCTTTAACCGCCAAATTATTCAATCTGAATTTTAACTCACTTGAAGTTGTGTCTCGCGTCTCAAATGAATGAAAATTATTCAGATTTGACAAAATGGAGGTCAACTCTTTTCAAATATTGCTGATTGAGGTCACATTTCATCTTTAACATGTTTAAAAGGTGGTACTTAATGTGCTGATATAAAAATGAAAACCCGAATATATGCGACACCGGCGGTCTAAGGGTTAATCCCCTGTAAACAAAAGTAGTTGTATAACCTGCATCACATAGGTATCCCACATTGCTCAGTTCTAGATGCGATGCGTTACAAATTCCAGAGTGTGTGTTAGCAACTGCAATCACAATATTTCCCACGCTTCATGTTTTCTTTGATTGCTCAGAAATCTCATCTGTTGAGTATGCAAAAGTTATGTAGCAAGCCACAATTATATGGTATAATAGACACACAAAATAGCGGTGCTGTTATGATTTATACTGACTGCTGTGTCTTTTTCCCGGAAATGTATCATCCTCGCATTGGTATTTTATGCCTATGTAGATACTTACAGGTGATGTCGTGAAATCTGCCGCAATCAGTTTATTTCCCCTGAGGACAACATGTCGTTGCCCTGTATATCCTTGTCGGCTTGAGCAATGTGTCCTATTTCCCCTGAACCCTGCTCAGAATGAATAATTTCCATACAACAAATACAGAAAGAAAAAGCTAAGAAGTAAGAGAACGTTAGTACAGATGTTCAGAGTTTACCACTTATTTAACACTTTACGCAAATCTTGTGATTTATCTTTATACAAAAACATCGGCGGCTTTTGCAAAATCACCTTGCCTCAACTTCTCTTTTGAGAGGTGATTACATTATAATGTGCATATGTGTGGCAATGTCTTCCAGAGTTATAGTAGTAGTATAATTTTATTTTATAATATAATTAAAAATTAAAACATTTCTTAGTTATGATGGCCAGTCTCTCAGGCTTATATGGCAGTGAGTTATATATCATATCCTTCTTTATCTAACATAATTTAATTTTCCAGTCTACATCCAATCATTATCATGTTATAGTAATTAACACAACATAGCCCTTACCTAAATCAACATAAATAAAATATCTTTTATTTCATATTTCGCGACTTCAATCAAGCCACCTACGTAATATTAAGGGCGGAAAAGATTCAGATAAATCTATTAGATTCTCTCACAATAACAAAGGACCGTTGTTGGCCTGTATCTAATTTTCTCTGGACAATGTCTCATCTCGTCAAGGAGCACCATAAGACTGATTTTCTATTCCTCTCGGCATCGGATGTCACATCTGATATAGCTGAACATCCGAATCCATGCACAGTTGATCTCATGCATGATAAATTATTTATATAACTACAGCAAATCGTGTTAAGCCTAATAGAGCTAGGTTTCATGTATGCATATATTTATCAGAATTCACATAAAAATCTACAACAATTTTATTTCATAACCGCGTTATTTTATAAATAATTAAAATAAACAAGTGATGAAACAAAATTATTGACAAATAGCTTGTTTCAATTTCAGCAAAAATATAATGTCATTTTTGCCATGAATAAATGAATGCATAAATGAGTAAATGAATGAATGAATCCATGAATGAATCTATGAACGAATCCATCAATGAATCCATTCAACCAACCTTATATATTTCTCATAGAATATTAAAGGCCTATTCCCAAGTGCATTAAACTTAAAAAGTTGCAAAGTTTAAAATTGTGTTATTTAGACTTATATCATCGTAAATCTATAATTATTATCTTTCTCCACCCTCCATTTGAAAGTGTTATGTACCCGGTAAGTATGTATTTCGAAATGATCATACTATTTCTGACAACCATCCCTTAATTTTATTGCCGAGGGTATGGGTCTTTATTGGTAAACTTTTTCGAAGAAAGACTGTGCTATGCAGACCTGGTTTAAATTACTGTTCAATTATTCATCATGTGCGTTGTGTTGTTGCGCTTCCTACTAAACCAATTGTAAGAAAAAAGCAATCTAAAATCCAATAACAAGCTGATTACAAACACACTGAGATAGCATCTCACAATCTATCACTGAATACAAGACTATTCCGCATATCTACATTTCAAAGTTTAAAATTGTTTCATTTAGACTTATATCATCGTAAATCTATAATTATTATATTTCTCCATTTGAAAGAGATATGTATCCCTTCCTTTTTGTCACTACACCAGCCACGAACAGCAATTGAATTTCACCTGTGTATTTTGGCGATGCTCACTATGTCCTGCAAATATGTCAAAACATGTCAATTGGCCGAGTTTAGAGGTGTTGACCCTTCATGTTTGGAAATGCGAGACCCGTTGAAAAAGCGTCGTTAAGAGGTGATTTTAAGATGACGTTGTAATTAAACTAGCAACGTCTTTGACGATGTGATGCATCTGAGACCTTACATATTTATCCTAATACGAGTTAAGAATTATTTGTCATAGATTACGGCTAGTAAATTATGAAAAAATATCTTTAGAAGGAAATAATCAATTCGGTGACTTGTGCCATTTTCCTGTCAAACATGGCAACTGAATTAAAAAAACGGGTGGATCTAAAAGAAAAAATGTAATGACCGATATTTTGTCATAATTCGTCTTCTTCGAAAACTGATTACGTTGCCAACGGATGTTTTTTAAAGTTGTAATCTATCGGGATGTTGCCTTCACTCATTCAAACACTCAAAAAGATATAACAGAGCTAAAACAAAACTAGAAAAGGAGTTCCCGAACTCCGAGGCCCGGCTTTACTGTTTGAGTGCTATAGACAAAAAATCAGTGTAATGGTCTTCCTCATGGCCAGAATCCTAAATGTCTAGGATATAACTAAGGAAAGAACCAAGGAGACAAGTTCAAATATATCTCCCATGTGTATTCCTTCCACCACCATCGCCGGTGCTGGCCAACATTCATTCAATTTATTCAACGCTGGGCCAACATTCATTCAATCCATTCAACGCTGGGTCAACATTATTCCAACCAAAACCCTTTAAGCTCTTAACCATAAATATAATCGCGACTGTTTTTTTCTGAACACTTGTTAAAGACAAAAGTCCTTAACCTAAGGACCTGAAGCGTTATATTACACATGTTCATAAGGACTGGTGTACAGAAATGTGCACCGTTTCCCACACACAGCACCTCTCATTCCCCTAAATAGGACACAAACTCAGGCAAAATAAACTTAATACGATACCGAGATTAGGCAGGTCCTGAAAATGCCATTTGCCTGGGTATGGGTCTTTAATTGGTGGACTTTGTTGAAGAAAGACTGTGCTATGCTTACCTGGTTTAAATAATGTTCAATTATTCATCATGTGCTTTGTGTTGTTGCGCTTCCTACTAAATCAATTGTAAGAAAAAACACCCTAAAATCCAATAACAAGCTGTTTATAAACACACTGAGATAACATCTCACAATCTAGCCCTGGATACAGGACTAGTCCGCATATTTACGCAGCTCGGGTCGCGGAATAATCTTGTATTCGGGGGTACTCACAACCACTCACAATTGGGAAAGGCGTACTCACATTATTGATGACATGTCAGACATCATACCTAACTCTGCCTAAATGCTGTGAGTGCTAGATATTGTTAGTTTAGTGATTCCACAGGTGATCAGCTCCACATGTTGACTCTAGAGGACAGGAAACACCTGGCGGGATTAACTCAGTCTAATAGTCAAGCAGAATGCTGATATGAATGGATGAATATTGCTTTACGTCACTTTCTGCACAATCATGGCAATATGGCGACAGAAGGAAGCCCGAAGCCGGGACTATGCCCCATTCTTAATTCGAGTGACTTTAAGGGTTCTTTATAGTGCACTATACACTCCATGCTTAGAACAGTTTGGGGCACTGTATATGCACAACCACGATGACAAATAACCGTCCCGACCGGGATTCGAACCTGGTACCCCCGGGTTACAAGCCCCAGTCGATACGAATGAGCTACCGGGGCTGGCCAGCTGATATATACTGGAAATTCATACAGAAGTTTATATTTTGATTGATTTGTGTTAGACTAGATACATCATTTCCACCGGGAGTACTAAATTTACCCCAGTGGCAATTTTTCGTCTCAGAAGATGGATGGTCACTAGTCTTGAAGTCACATGCTTGATCACGCAGTAGGAGACAGATTGCACAACAAAAGAAGGTGCTGAGCATACCATGCAGCCATCATGAGCACCAAGTCACCAATGAGCTCATGGACATTTGAAGAATATGTCACATTTGACGTTCTCTCCACAATACAGGCACACACTTTCAAGCACAATAGGACCATCCTGTTGAGACTTCAGTTGTATTCGTTCTCACTCTACCCCTGAATGCGATGAAGCCTTTTCCACCTATTTGAGCACCCCTCTTCACGCGACTCCCAGCTGTCGGCCCCTCCCCTAAAATTTAAACTCTGCCCAAAATTAAGTGATACATGTAGAACAAATATAGCTTTTATTGCAATAAATATGTTACCCATACATTTCTAATTCAAGTATGTCATAGCATACATATTTTAGCATAAATATAGACACAAATAACGTTCTGAAATATTTTCCTAACTTTATATGAGCACATTTCATTTCGAAATCACGTATTTTTTTTCAAAATGGAACCACATATTTTCCGTGCGTTTTCGTTCATAGGTAGATAATTAGGGGGATTATATCGATACAAAATCACAAGGCCTAGAGTTTAGCCACTGGTTTTGATATATTAGCTGATGTAATCCCCCGTTTTAGGCTGTAATTATTCAATTTTTAATCAGAGGTGGCAATATTTGACTGTATAATTTAGTTGTACACACTCAATGATGGTCTGATAGGCTGTACAAATAACATTTCGCGGATGGCAAGGACCGAGTGCTGCCTCAACGTTGGGCTATTATCATCGACGCTGTCATAACGTTGGAACAGTGCTGGCCAAGTTGTCGCATCGCTTCGCGTATACTGTTGGCTCGATGTTCCCAGGCCAGACGGTGCCGTCTGATTGCCGGCGTTTTGTGGTTAGCTTTGATGTCTCCGCTTGGGGTGGCGCGCTAGAGGCGCGTGTGTCTCCCTGGAGTGGGGTCCCAAATAGGTCTAAGCAGGCTCATCACCGGCAGGGGTAGTATAGGGAACTACCCCTGCCAATGACGGGATGAATAGGACGGGTATTGTGTTCGACGTATACAAGTCATATAGTGTTAAAATAGCCAAGTCAACTTAAGCGAGGACGTTAGTGAGATGAAGGGTGTCAAACAAGTGCAGAATTCCATCCAACTGGTGCATTTTTCTCAGAAACATTGAGATAATATGATCATTTACATCAAAAGAAGATTTCACCAGCAACCACAGAATCGATCTAGATGAATTTGCCCTCTGTACTCACGAGGAGGCGGACACGATGATCTTCGCACATGCCAATCATGTGACTAATGGAGGAAGCCCTGAGGGATTATTAATGGCATAAGCTAGTGACACTGACATTATTTGCATAGCAGCCAGTCAGTATAATGTCAGCTCTCTGAGAGACTGGTCTACACCAACTGTGAATTGTATGTGGCAAAGCCAGCACTGAAAATGGATTCATGTCCATGAACTGTGCGTCTCCATTGGGCCACAGAAGAGCACGAGCATTCACGCCTTCAACAATCACAGGATTCGATGTTGTGTCTACCTTCTGCGACAAACGAAATAATATTCCACTATTGCGGAGAGATGCCACTAAATGTGGCTGCAAACCAGAATGTCACGGGTGGTGTAAATGACACCGCTTTGGTCTGGCTTGCATCACAATAGGCAGTTGCAGGAGTGAGGTTGAGTCGTACTCCAAGGGCAATTAATACCTGGGTCAACGTTGAGATATTGTAATCTGACTGAAACTGCATTACAGAATATTATTACTTCCAAGTTGTAGTTTTATGTCTAGTCTATGCTGCTTCTGCCTTAGATCGAGACTATAGGCCTACATTTCATGCTAACCACGTGAAGTATTTTAACTATTTGTCTCATATTTTGTCAAATAAGCTTTTACTGAATTCCGGAGGTCGAAATTCAGATTCTGCATGATCAAAAATGTATGATTTGATATCAAGATCATTAAAATCGCACAAGTTTGGAGAAAACTATCAAGTGATTTTCATGCTGGAAATGGCTGCCATCTTGAATAATGGCCACTTTCTGGAATATTGTTGTAGGCGTACATAAATCGAGCAGACGGTTTTCACCAATATGTTTTTTACGCTTTCAGCTTCGGTGATTTTGTGAATAATCGTAAAATGATCAGAAAATAGACCACGAGCCTTATTAGATGCCTTTTCCAACCTTACCAGGCCCACAAAATGGCCTTGACCTTTGACCTTGGTCTCCAATAAATTGGAAATCTTGGAAATATTCAAATTAAAAAATCGCCACTGGGTGAAATTTAGCACTCCCGGTGGAAATGATGACTCTAGCCTCTGCTGAACAAAAATAAATCAAAATAAAAACTTCTGTATGAATTTCCTGGTGAGGGTAAATTTTGCCAATATTCTGCCTGACTTGGGACATTGTTAAGATGTTGTGTCCTCGGGTAAGACACTTCACTCTCAAATGCTTCACTTGATTCAGGTGAAAATGAGTACCTGAACAGGTTCAGTGACCAGGTGGTAAAATGTAAAGTCCGATGATATGTCTTCAGACTTGCTATTAGACTTTTACCTTTTATAAGTGGCGTTTGTCACGCCCCCAAGCTGATTGACTCAGTCAGTAACATGCATGCCCTGTGGTGTCATTTTCATGCAACAAATACAGAAAAAAATAACTAAGAATTAAGCCTACGTTAGTACTCATGTTACTAACGTATTTATTTAACATTTGATGCACATCGCTCGATTTATCTTTACATAGAAACGTCGGCGGTTCTTGCCCAAATCATCTTGCATTCTTGCTCCTTTGTTACTCATAGAGCAATGTCTTAATGGTTTCAGTATATGATTATAATACTATCACAAGAAGCTATATTCCAGTGACGCTGCGCCCGCTGCTGATGTTCTTGTGCTTGTAACATATCTTTACTAGTGAGTGCTTGTACCATATCCTTCTTTGCATGACAGAATATTACTTTCCGTTCGACATCCAAATATTGTTATTTTATGGTATTTAACACAACATAGCACATACCTAGATCAACAAAAATGAAAGATCGTGTTTTGCATATTTAACGACCTCAATCATTGACACCTACGAAAAATTAAGGGCGGAAATAATTCAGATAAATCCATTAGATTTTCTCACAATGACAGAGGACCGTTGTTGGGCTGTATCTCATTGCTGTCTGTACAAAGTCTCATCTTGCCAGGGATCATCAGAAGAGTGACTTTAGATTCCTCTCAGCATCGGATGTCACATCTGATATAGCTCAACATCCGAGTCCATGGACAGTTGATCACATGCATGATACAATACTTATTTAACTACAGAAAATCGTGTTTAGAACCAGAATTCCTTCTAGAGGTAGGTTTCATTTATTCATATATTTATCTGAATTCACGTAAGAAGCGGCAACAACTTTTGTTCATAACCTCGTAATTTTATCGACAATTAAAATAGCAGAACAAGTGATAAAACGAAATTATTGACAAATAGCTTGTTTCACAATCTCACAATCAAGCCCTGAATACAGGACTAGCTCGGGCTGCAGAATAGTCTTGTATTCAGGGCTACTCACAATCACTCACAATTGGGCAAGGCTTATTAACATTATCGATGACGTGTCAGACATCATACTTAACTCTGGCTGAATGCTGAGAAGGTGGATACTGTAAAGCTGGTAATTTTCGCTTGTTTAAATGTTCGCGAATTTTTTATATTGTGACTTTTCACGAAGTTTAAAATTTGTGAATTTTCTTTTTTCTTTAGTAGCGCTATTATACAAATAATTTTCGCGAGATTCTTTACTTCGCGAATTTGACCACCTCGTGAATATTACCAGATCTACAGTATTTGAGATGTGATTGCACAGGAGATCAGCTCCACATGTTGACTCACCAGAGGACAGGAAACACCTGGCGGGATTAAACCAGACTAAGTGGTGCTTGTCACGCCGCCAGGCAGATTGACTCAGTTGATGACAGGCACGCCCTGTGGTGTCATGGTAACCGATACAGGGGGATGGGAGGTGATGACGGACAAGTATAATACAAGATCAAACGTAGGAAGGGTAATCAAAACACACATTCATGCATGTAATAGAGGAGAGGCCCTGGTGCAGTGGTTAAAGCTGCCTGCTTGAAAAATCAGAGCTCGCGGGTTCGAACCCCACTCTGGCCTTCAAGTTTCAAAGAAACAAAAAGTTTCTTCCCCGCTCACTAGTAGAGATTCAATATGGGGAGCCTCCGTGACCAAGAAGTAGCGTTCTCGACCTCAGACCGCCGGTAATGGAATTTCGAATCCTGTGGCTGAGGTCAGTCTCATTTATCTCACCATCCTCAGTACGTACTCCTGGCCCAGTTTAGCTTATATGTGCACAAAGGTGGCCTAAAACCCTATACATTACATTTAATTTCATTTAATCGAAATAGCAAAGAATCAAAGGAACAAAATATATGTATGAAATACTCTTTGCACGAGTTTGCACATAAACAGAAGTCCCAACTTAATAGTTCAGTTTTTTGTCACTGTGTGGCGCGTTGTCATTGAAAAGGGTTTAACAGGAGTCCCAACTGAATAGTTCAGCTTTTGGTCACTGTGTGGTGTATTGTTATTGCAAAGGGTGTATATAAGTCTATGTAAATGTAACTTTCATGTGGAATATACAATTGTGAATACATCTCGTATCTATTTATTACTGGGAATAATCGACTCGCGCTTCGTGATCGAATGTTTTCAGCAGTAATCAACACATACGTGTGAGCTCACCGTTGATCAGGCCTAATGTTACATTAATCTCCGACGGAAAGTAAGTATTATCATAATAACGGATTGCGACGCAACGTGCGTCGCCAAGAGAATGCAATATGATTGTGTGATCGATAAATCAAATTAGTACAATTCCTCACGGAAGTCAACTCGTGGAGACATGGCACTCGATGACGCAAAAATAACTGCTAACACTGCCTTTACAACAAGCATCATTTCATGCGAATTCAGAAAACATATATAATTTGAAATGTATGTGTTTTAATGAAAATGTGTATTCTGTGTTTTTGTATGCTTTTGTATGTTTTCTTTTATTGTATGAATAATTCTTTAAGTGATATTAAAGAACCTTATTGAATAATAATTTAAATGTTAAAGCTTGCTATTTTGGGTTTAAATTCTTAGTAAATGTAAACCTCTGTGATATATGACTTCCAAAAAGAAGAATCAATCATATTCATATTTCATAGAATAAGAAAAAGGATGATGTATTAAAAATAAAGTAAGAACTCACTGTATGCGTGCTTCAATATCGATTTTGTGTTCTACGGATGCTGTTTGAATCTTTGTCAAATTCCATCTAACTATTTACTGCGAAAACAAGTAAAACATCATTTTGTTGCCCAGTTGGCATGTACACCATTACTGGAACTTATAGCCCGTCTATTTCTCACCCTGGCAATGTCATTTCGCATCGTCATTTACGGAAGTAATGACATGCAATCTGGGGTGGTTACTTCCATCGCTTCAATCAGCTTATTCCACTTCAGAACAATATGTTGTTGACCTGCATCTCATTGCCAGCCGGAGCAATGTCTCTTCTGGTACTTTTACAGATGACGGCAATATGACTTCCACAATAGTATTGATAAGAAGGAGTGGAAATTATAAATTAATATTCAGTGCACACATATTTAGCCATTGGTTGGTGATTTATGCATGAAACTCATTCTTTGTGTTTTTTTAATCCATATTCGAATAATATATATGCATTTCAGTTTTATAGTTAAAAAAATTGCTGATTAAGCCTGGATCTATTCAGTATTGTCTTCTTGAAATTATGATTTGTGTATCTAGCTCAGAGCATTAACGGCGGAGGCATTTCTTCCATGTTGCATAGGACTTTGTGCGGTGCATTTCACTGCCTTGTCAGCTGTCCCGGAGAGACTTACATAATATACACTACACCACTTATCCCTCTCCCCTCTTCCGACAACATATTGTCTTTGATTAGTTCATGGGCACCATATTGAATCACTGTCTTTGACTAATTCATGGCCACCATATTGGATCACTGTCTTTCACGTTTGTGATCTTGTCATTTGATTATCAGGATGTATCAGGATGCATCAGGACAATGTCACATGGCAGATGTCAATGTCAAGCTTACAGAGAGTGCTGATTTTACTCGATCAAAGGCGCAATATTAGATTACTGCATCGTTGACAAAGTCCAATAGAGTGACCTTGTGGTTATCATGTTGACCTTACATGGACTACAAATGTTAAAACAACGTCAATACACTTTGATGACCGCCATATTGAATTATTGACTCTTGATCTTGTGGTTGCTCACTAAGGTCATTAACTGTATCTTTGTGAAGATTATATCACATGACATAATGTGAAGTACAATCTCACTCATAGGGGGCTATGATTTGGCTTGCACATTGCTGACATATTTGATATACCGTTTCTATACTAATATGTGATACATCGTTTCTCTGTTGATACCTGTTGATACAACATCTTAGAGATAGGATTTATGATTTCGAGAATTATATCACGTTGTGGATTGTCAATCCTAGGTTCACATTTAATGATTTGAGGTTAAAAAATGATGCTTTTCACAATTTATCTTAAAAACTTGAAAGAATTAACGAACGAATGAACGAACAAAATAAGTAAATGTAAGTAAAGAAACAAAGATGCAACGAAATAAAGAAATGAGCGAACGAACGAACGAACGAACGAACGAACGAACGAACGAGCGAACGAACGAACGAACAAACGAGCGAACGAACGAGCGAACAGACCGACAGACAGACAGACAGACCGACAGACCGACAGACCGACAGACAGACAGACAGACAGACAGACAGACAGACAGACAGACAGACAGACAGACAGACAGACAGACAGACAGACAGACAGACAGACAGACAGACAGACAGACAGACAGACAGACAGACAGACAGACAGACAGACAGACAGACAGACAGACAGACAGACAGACAGACAGACAGACAGACAGACAGACAGACAGACAGACAGACAGACAGACAGACAGACAGACAGACAGACAGACAGACAGACAGACAGACAGACAGACAGACAGACAGACAGACAGACAGACAGACAGACAGACAGACAGACAGACAGACAGACAGACAGACAGACAGACAGACAGACAGACAGACAGACAGACAGACAGACAGACAGACAGACAGACAGACAGACAGACAGACAGACAGACAGACAGACAGACAGACAGACAGACAGACAGACAGACAGACAGACAGACAGACAGACAGACAGACAGACAGACAGACAGACAGACAGACAGACAGACAGACAGACAGACAGACAGACAGACAGACAGACAGACAGACAGACAGACAGACAGACAGACAGACAGACAGACAGACAGACAGACAGACAGACAGACAGACAGACAGACAGACAGACAGACAGACAGACAGACAGACAGACAGACAGACAGACAGACAGACAGACAGACAGACAGACAGACAGACAGACAGACAGACAGACAGACAGACAGACAGACAGACAGACAGACAGACAGACAGACAGACAGACAGACAGACAGACAGACAGACAGACAGACAGACAGACAGACAGACAGACAGACAGACAGACAGACAGACAGACAGACAGTGTTGGATCATTTGGTACTCTGTTCCCTGTTTCAGACTGGTTTTATCTTTCGGCTGTTTGTCCCAGCTGGTGCTAGTAGTAGGCCAATATTTTTTTAGATTTTTATTTTTTTTAATATGTGTAGTGCACTAGGCCCTTGTTGCTGGCTATTCCGTTACTTACTAAATGACGGGTATTTATATCATATACTGGTATTATATATATATAATTTTTTTATAATTAGTTAAGGAACCATTGCATGGGTTCTACCAACTTGTCCATTACTAACATTAGACTGAAATATGTGACCATTGATTTGTGGTTAGGGTATGGCTATATCTCGAAAACCACGGCTTATCTCATACCCCTGATGAAGGAAGATAGGCATTTCAGGACTTGAAATTTAGGTTCAACCTATTTGCGTGTTTTGTTATAATTTAATAATTATTTTTCATGGTACTTCCAATTTATAAACTTTGGGAGAACTCTGATGAATAATTTTCTTTTTAAGGCTTCAAATTGTTCAGTGTTCATATATCGTCCAACATGAGACCGACTGCCTGGAGTTTTTTGTGGAATTTGGGAACTTCAAAAATATAGAGTGCAGACTATTCCCATATATCGAATTTATTTCCAATAACTTTAGTATTCTTTTAAATCCATCTCTATAATCCCCCATATCCCTTAATTTGTATCCACCAATTACTTTAACCTTATATGTCATATCTATATTTACATATTGATATTTTATTTAGTACATTCCTCGAGTGATGTTTCTGATGACTGTTGTTAAACTTTTTAACAAAATGACTTTATAATATCTACGTAACGTTGGTGGTCTGACCTACTTCGTTAGTGTCGACATCTTGATGTCTGTAGTCGGGCCTTTGCTACTGAATCTAGACCTTATACACGGGAAACTTTATGTTTTCAATATAATACTATGATATTTTCAAAGCTGGTGAGCTGAGGGCTAGATAATGTATGCATACAGTGCAGGGCGACAACCCACTGTCAAACGTTAGACCGATATATCCTTTTAATAGTATTTTAGAATAACAATTATGTTGTTCTTTCAAATTCCTGGTTTATTAGCCGTCATTCGGGATATAATCTTGAGTATATAAGTTGCTAAATTAAATATTTTTTGTCTAGTTGCAAACTGCAGTATGTTAATATTAATTAAATTATTTACTGTTGTAGAACCACTACCTACTTATACTTTTGAAAGATCTATAATTTCTCTAATTTATTTAATTATATTTTTTTTTTTAACTCTGGTTTTTATGACTACCACTTGGGTAGGCCTACTACCATCTTTAATTGCAAAGTCTAAATTTAATTATGGGTGTATGTGGAGTTGTTTTCTCCATAAATAAAAATTATTTCTGAGGTAGGGATGATCATATGCTCTGGTTCCTTTGGAACGGAGGATTGACCTGTTACATGCAGAAGGGTTTAGCCTTTTGTATGCTTCGTGGTCGTGTGTCTGTGGTACCTTTGGAACATATAGTTTGGCCTTTATATTGTATAAGGTTCTGGCCTTTTACCTGCACCTTTTTTTTTGTGTGTGTTTTGTGGGTTTTTTGAATAGGAAAGCAGGGTTCTGGTATGCAGATTGGTTATTAGTCTACTTAGTGTCATTTAATTTTTTGTTTTGTTTCTTTACTGCCTTCGAGACTATGCGTACTACTACTGTAGTCTAGATTAACCTTTCTGTACCTTCATTTATTTTTTCCCCATCACTGCAAGGTCCTACTTTGTGTTGGATCATTTGGTACTCTGTTCCCTGTTTCAGACTGGTTTTATCTTTCGGCTGTTTGTCCCAGCTGGTGCTAGTAGTAGGCCAATATTTTTTTAGATTTTTATTTTTTTTAATATGTGTAGTGCACTAGGCCCTTGTTGCTGGCTATTCCGTTACTTACTAAATGACGGGTATTTATATCATATACTGGTATTATATATATATAATTTTTTTATAATTAGTTAAGGAACCATTGCATGGGTTCTACCAACTTGTCCATTACTAACATTAGACTGAAATATGTGACCATTGATTTGTGGTTAGGGTATGGCTATATCTCGAAAACCACGGCTTATCTCATACCCCTGATGAAGGAAGATAGGCATTTCAGGACTTGAAATTTAGGTTCAACCTATTTGCGTGTTTTGTTATAATTTAATAATTATTTTTCATGGTACTTCCAATTTATAAACTTTGGGAGAACTCTGATGAATAATTTTCTTTTTAAGGCTTCAAATTGTTCAGTGTTCATATATCGTCCAACATGAGACCGACTGCCTGGAGTTTTTTGTGGAATTTGGGAACTTCAAAAATATAGAGTGCAGACTATTCCCATATATCGAATTTATTTCCAATAACTTTAGTATTCTTTTAAATCCATCTCTATAATCCCCCATATCCCTTAATTTGTATCCACCAATTACATTAACCTTATATGTCATATCTATATTTACATATTGATATTTTATTTAGTACATTCCTCGAGTGATGTTTCTGATGACTGTTGTTAAACTTTTTAACAAAATGACTTTATAATATCTACGTAACGTTGGTGGTCTGACCTACTTCGTTAGTGTCGACATCTTGATGTCTGTAGTCGGGCCTTTGCTACTGAATCTAGACCTTATACACGGGAAACTTTATGTTTTCAATATAATACTATGATATTTTCAAAGCTGGTGAGCTGAGGGCTAGATAATGTATGCATACAGTGCAGGGCGACAACCCACTGTCAAACGTTAGACCGATATATCCTTTTAATAGTATTTTAGAATAACAATTATGTTGTTCTTTCAAATTCCTGGTTTATTAGCCGTCATTCGGGATATAATCTTGAGTATATAAGTTGCTAAATTAAATATTTTTTGTCTAGTTGCAAACTGCAGTATGTTCATATTAATTAAATTATTTACTGTTGTAGAACCACTACCTACTTATACTTTTGAAAGATCTATAATTTCTCTAATTTATTTAATTATATTTTTTTTTTTAACTCTGGTTTTTATGACTACCACTTGGGTAGGCCTACTACCATCTTTAATTGCAAAGTCTAAATTTAATTATGGGTGTATGTGGAGTTGTTTTCTCCATAAATAAAAATTATTTCTGAGGTAGGGATGATCATATGCTCTGGTTCCTTTGGAACGGAGGATTGACCTGTTACATGCAGAAGGGTTTAGCCTTTTGTATGCTTCGTGGTCGTGTGTCTGTGGTACCTTTGGAACATATAGTTTGGCCTTTATATTGTATAAGGTTCTGGCCTTTTACCTGCACCTTTTTTTTTTGTGTGTGTTTTGTGGGTTTTTTGAATAGGAAAGCAGGGTTCTGGTATGCAGATTGGTTATTAGTCTACTTAGTGTCATTTAATTTTTTGTTTTGTTTCTTTACTGCCTTCGAGACTATGCGTACTACTACTGTAGTCTAGATTAACCTTTCTGTACCTTCATTTATTTTTTCCCCATCACTGCAAGGTCCTACTTTGTGTTGGATCATTTGGTACTCTGTTCCCTGTTTCAGACTGGTTTTATCTTTCGGCTGTTTGTCCCAGCTGGTGCTAGTAGTAGGCCAATATTTTTTTAGATTTTTATTTTTTTTAATATGTGTAGTGCACTAGGCCCTTGTTGCTGGCTATTCCGTTACTTACTAAATGACGGGTATTTATATCATATACTGGTATTATATATATATAATTTTTTTATAATTAGTTAAGGAACCATTGCATGGGTTCTACCAACTTGTCCATTACTAACATTAGACTGAAATATGTGACCATTGATTTGTGGTTAGGGTATGGCTATATCTCGAAAACCACGGCTTATCTCATACCCCTGATGAAGGAAGATAGGCATTTCAGGACTTGAAATTTAGGTTCAACCTATTTGCGTGTTTTGTTATAATTTAATAATTATTTTTCATGGTACTTCCAATTTATAAACTTTGGGAGAACTCTGATGAATAATTTTCTTTTTAAGGCTTCAAATTGTTCAGTGTTCATATATCGTCCAACATGAGACCGACTGCCTGGAGTTTTTTGTGGAATTTGGGAACTTCAAAAATATAGAGTGCAGACTATTCCCATATATCGAATTTATTTCCAATAACTTTAGTATTCTTTTAAATCCATCTCTATAATCCCCCATATCCCTTAATTTGTATCCACCAATTACATTAACCTTATATGTCATATCTATATTTACATATTGATATTTTATTTAGTACATTCCTCGAGTGATGTTTCTGATGACTGTTGTTAAACTTTTTAACAAAATGACTTTATAATATCTACGTAACGTTGGTGGTCTGACCTACTTCGTTAGTGTCGACATCTTGATGTCTGTAGTCGGGCCTTTGCTACTGAATCTAGACCTTATACACGGGAAACTTTATGTTTTCAATATAATACTATGATATTTTCAAAGCTGGTGAGCTGAGGGCTAGATAATGTATGCATACAGTGCAGGGCGACAACCCACTGTCAAACGTTAGACCGATATATCCTTTTAATAGTATTTTAGAATAACAATTATGTTGTTCTTTCAAATTCCTGGTTTATTAGCCGTCATTCGGGATATAATCTTGAGTATATAAGTTGCTAAATTAAATATTTTTTGTCTAGTTGCAAACTGCAGTATGTTCATATTAATTAAATTATTTACTGTTGTAGAACCACTACCTACTTATACTTTTGAAAGATCTATAATTTCTCTAATTTATTTAATTATATTTTTTTTTTAACTCTGGTTTTTATGACTACCACTTGGGTAGGCCTACTACCATCTTTAATTGCAAAGTCTAAATTTAATTATGGGTGTATGTGGAGTTGTTTTCTCCATAAATAAAAATTATTTCTGAGGTAGGGATGATCATATGCTCTGGTTCCTTTGGAACGGAGGATTGACCTGTTACATGCAGAAGGGTTTAGCCTTTTGTATGCTTCGTGGTCGTGTGTCTGTGGTACCTTTGGAACATATAGTTTGGCCTTTATATTGTATAAGGTTCTGGCCTTTTACCTGCACCTTTTTTTTTGTGTGTGTTTTGTGGGTTTTTTGAATAGGAAAGCAGGGTTCTGGTATGCAGATTGGTTATTAGTCTACTTAGTGTCATTTAATTTTTTGTTTTGTTTCTTTACTGCCTTCGAGACTATGCGTACTACTACTGTAGTCTAGATTAACCTTACTGTACCTTCATTTATTTTTTCCCCATCACTGCAAGGTCCTACTTTGTGTTGGATCATTTGGTACTCTGTTCCCTGTTTCAGACTGGTTTTATCTTTCGGCTGTTTGTCCCAGCTGGTGCTAGTAGTAGGCCAATATTTTTTTAGATTTTTATTTTTTTTAATATGTGTAGTGCACTAGGCCCTTGTTGCTGGCTATTCCGTTACTTACTAAATGACGGGTATTTATATCATATACTGGTATTATATATATATAATTTTTTTATAATTAGTTAAGGAACCATTGCATGGGTTCTACCAACTTGTCCATTACTAACATTAGACTGAAATATGTGACCATTGATTTGTGGTTAGGGTATGGCTATATCTCGAAAACCACGGCTTATCTCATACCCTTGATGAAGGAAGATAGGCATTTCAGGACTTGAAATTTAGGTTCAACCTATTTGCGTGTTTTGTTATAATTTAATAATTATTTTTCATGGTACTTCCAATTTATAAACTTTGGGAGAACTCTGATGAATAATTTTCTTTTTAAGGCTTCAAATTGTTCAGTGTTCATATATCGTCCAACATGAGACCGACTGCCTGGAGTTTTTTGTGGAATTTGGGAACTTCAAAAATATAGAGTGCAGACTATTCCCATATATCGAATTTATTTCCAATAACTTTAGTATTCTTTTAAATCCATCTCTATAATCCCCCATATCCCTTAATTTGTATCCACCAATTACATTAACCTTATATGTCATATCTATATTTACATATTGATATTTTATTTAGTACATTCCTCGAGTGATGTTTCTGATGACTGTTGTTAAACTTTTTAACAAAATGACTTTATAATATCTACGTAACGTTGGTGGTCTGACCTACTTCGTTAGTGTCGACATCTTGATGTCTGTAGTCGGGCCTTTGCTACTGAATCTAGACCTTATACACGGGAAACTTTATGTTTTCAATATAATACTATGATATTTTCAAAGCTGGTGAGCTGAGGGCTAGATAATGTATGCATACAGTGCAGGGCGACAACCCACTGTCAAACGTTAGACCGATATATCCTTTTAATAGTATTTTAGAATAACAATTATGTTGTTCTTTCAAATTCCTGGTTTATTAGCCGTCATTCGGGATATAATCTTGAGTATATAAGTTGCTAAATTAAATATTTTTTGTCTAGTTGCAAACTGCAGTATGTTCATATTAATTAAATTATTTACTGTTGTAGAACCACTACCTACTTATACTTTTGAAAGATCTATAATTTCTCTAATTTATTTAATTATATTTTTTTTTTTAACTCTGGTTTTTATGACTACCACTTGGGTAGGCCTACTACCATCTTTAATTGCAAAGTCTAAATTTAATTATGGGTGTATGTGGAGTTGTTTTCTCCATAAATAAAAATTATTTCTGAGGTAGGGATGATCATATGCTCTGGTTCCTTTGGAACGGAGGATTGACCTGTTACATGCAGAAGGGTTTAGCCTTTTGTATGCTTCGTGGTCGTGTGTCTGTGGTACCTTTGGAACATATAGTTTGGCCTTTATATTGTATAAGGTTCTGGCCTTTTACCTGCACCTTTTTTTTTGTGTGTGTTTTGTGGGTTTTTTGAATAGGAAAGCAGGGTTCTGGTATGCAGATTGGTTATTAGTCTACTTAGTGTCATTTAATTTTTTGTTTTGTTTCTTTACTGCCTTCGAGACTATGCGTACTACTACTGTAGTCTAGATTAACCTTTCTGTACCTTCATTTATTTTTTCCCCATCACTGCAAGGTCCTACTTTGTGTTGGATCATTTGGTACTCTGTTCCCTGTTTCAGACTGGTTTTATCTTTCGGCTGTTTGTCCCAGCTGGTGCTAGTAGTAGGCCAATATTTTTTTAGATTTTTATTTTTTTAATATGTGTAGTGCACTAGGCCCTTGTTGCTGGCTATTCCGTTACTTACTAAATGACGGGTATTTATATCATATACTGGTATTATATATATATAATTTTTTTATAATTAGTTAAGGAACCATTGCATGGGTTCTACCAACTTGTCCATTACTAACATTAGACTGAAATATGTGACCATTGATTTGTGGTTAGGGTATGGCTATATCTCGAAAACCACGGCTTATCTCATACCCCTGATGAAGGAAGATAGGCATTTCAGGACTTGAAATTTAGGTTCAACCTATTTGCGTGTTTTGTTATAATTTAATAATTATTTTTCATGGTACTTCCAATTTATAAACTTTGGGAGAACTCTGATGAATAATTTTCTTTTTAAGGCTTCAAATTGTTCAGTGTTCATATATCGTCCAACATGAGACCGACTGCCTGGAGTTTTTTGTGGAATTTGGGAACTTCAAAAATATAGAGTGCAGACTATTCCCATATATCGAATTTATTTCCAATAACTTTAGTATTCTTTTAAATCCATCTCTATAATCCCCCATATCCCTTAATTTGTATCCACCAATTACATTAACCTTATATGTCATATCTATATTTACATATTGATATTTTATTTAGTACATTCCTCGAGTGATGTTTCTGATGACTGTTGTTAAACTTTTTAACAAAATGACTTTATAATATCTACGTAACGTTGGTGGTCTGACCTACTTCGTTAGTGTCGACATCTTGATGTCTGTAGTCGGGCCTTTGCTACTGAATCTAGACCTTATACACGGGAAACTTTATGTTTTCAATATAATACTATGATATTTTCAAAGCTGGTGAGCTGAGGGCTAGATAATGTATGCATACAGTGCAGGGCGACAACCCACTGTCAAACGTTAGACCGATATATCCTTTTAATAGTATTTTAGAATAACAATTATGTTGTTCTTTCAAATTCCTGGTTTATTAGCCGTCATTCGGGATATAATCTTGAGTATATAAGTTGCTAAATTAAATATTTTTTGTCTAGTTGCAAACTGCAGTATGTTCATATTAATTAAATTATTTACTGTTGTAGAACCACTACCTACTTATACTTTTGAAAGATCTATAATTTCTCTAATTTATTTAATTATATTTTTTTTTTAACTCTGGTTTTTATGACTACCACTTGGGTAGGCCTACTACCATCTTTAATTGCAAAGTCTAAATTTAATTATGGGTGTATGTGGAGTTGTTTTCTCCATAAATAAAAATTATTTCTGAGGTAGGGATGATCATATGCTCTGGTTCCTTTGGAACGGAGGATTGACCTGTTACATGCAGAAGGGTTTAGCCTTTTGTATGCTTCGTGGTCGTGTGTCTGTGGTACCTTTGGAACATATAGTTTGGCCTTTATATTGTATAAGGTTCTGGCCTTTTACCTGCACCTTTTTTTTTTTTGTGTGTGTTTTGTGGGTTTTTTGAATAGGAAAGCAGGGTTCTGGTATGCAGATTGGTTATTAGTCTACTTAGTGTCATTTAATTTTTTGTTTTGTTTCTTTACTGCCTTCGAGACTATGCGTACTACTACTGTAGTCTAGATTAACCTTTCTGTACCTTCATTTATTTTTTCCCCATCACTGCAAGGTCCTACTTTGTGTTGGATCATTTGGTACTCTGTTCCCTGTTTCAGACTGGTTTTATCTTTCGGCTGTTTGTCCCAGCTGGTGCTAGTAGTAGGCCAATATTTTTTTAGATTTTTATTTTTTTTAATATGTGTAGTGCACTAGGCCCTTGTTGCTGGCTATTCCGTTACTTACTAAATGACGGGTATTTATATCATATACTGGTATTATATATATATAATTTTTTTATAATTAGTTAAGGAACCATTGCATGGGTTCTACCAACTTGTCCATTACTAACATTAGACTGAAATATGTGACCATTGATTTGTGGTTAGGGTATGGCTATATCTCGAAAACCACGGCTTATCTCATACCCTTGATGAAGGAAGATAGGCATTTCAGGACTTGAAATTTAGGTTCAACCTATTTGCGTGTTTTGTTATAATTTAATAATTATTTTTCATGGTACTTCCAATTTATAAACTTTGGGAGAACTCTGATGAATAATTTTCTTTTTAAGGCTTCAAATTGTTCAGTGTTCATATATCGTCCAACATGAGACCGACTGCCTGGAGTTTTTTGTGGAATTTGGGAACTTCAAAAATATAGAGTGCAGACTATTCCCATATATCGAATTTATTTCCAATAACTTTAGTATTCTTTTAAATCCATCTCTATAATCCCCCATATCCCTTAATTTGTATCCACCAATTACATTAACCTTATATGTCATATCTATATTTACATATTGATATTTTATTTAGTACATTCCTCGAGTGATGTTTCTGATGACTGTTGTTAAACTTTTTAACAAAATGACTTTATAATATCTACGTAACGTTGGTGGTCTGACCTACTTCGTTAGTGTCGACATCTTGATGTCTGTAGTCGGGCCTTTGCTACTGAATCTAGACCTTATACACGGGAAACTTTATGTTTTCAATATATTACTATGATATTTTCAAAGCTGGTGAGCTGAGGGCTAGATAATGTATGCATACAGTGCAGGGCGACAACCCACTGTCAAACGTTAGACCGATATATCCTTTTAATAGTATTTTAGAATAACAATTATGTTGTTCTTTCAAATTCCTGGTTTATTAGCCGTCATTCGGGATATAATCTTGAGTATATAAGTTGCTAAATTAAATATTTTTTGTCTAGTTGCAAACTGCAGTATGTTCATATTAATTAAATTATTTACTGTTGTAGAACCACTACCTACTTATACTTTTGAAAGATCTATAATTTCTCTAATTTATTTAATTATATTTTTTTTTTTAACTCTGGTTTTTATGACTACCACTTGGGTAGGCCTACTACCATCTTTAATTGCAAAGTCTAAATTTAATTATGGGTGTATGTGGAGTTGTTTTCTCCATAAATAAAAATTATTTCTGAGGTAGGGATGATCATATGCTCTGGTTCCTTTGGAACGGAGGATTGACCTGTTACATGCAGAAGGGTTTAGCCTTTTGTATGCTTCGTGGTCGTGTGTCTGTGGTACCTTTGGAACATATAGTTTGGCCTTTATATTGTATAAGGTTCTGGCCTTTTACCTGCACCTTTTTTTTTGTGTGTGTTTTGTGGGTTTTTTGAATAGGAAAGCAGGGTTCTGGTATGCAGATTGGTTATTAGTCTACTTAGTGTCATTTAATTTTTTGTTTTGTTTCTTTACTGCCTTCGAGACTATGCGTACTACTACTGTAGTCTAGATTAACCTTTCTGTACCTTCATTTATTTTTTCCCCATCACTGCAAGGTCCTACTTTGTGTTGGATCATTTGGTACTCTGTTCCCTGTTTCAGACTGGTTTTATCTTTCGGCTGTTTGTCCCAGCTGGTGCTAGTAGTAGGCCAATATTTTTTTAGATTTTTATTTTTTTAATATGTGTAGTGCACTAGGCCCTTGTTGCTGGCTATTCCGTTACTTACTAAATGACGGGTATTTATATCATATACTGGTATTATATATATATAATTTTTTTATAATTAGTTAAGGAACCATTGCATGGGTTCTACCAACTTGTCCATTACTAACATTAGACTGAAATATGTGACCATTGATTTGTGGTTAGGGTATGGCTATATCTCGAAAACCACGGCTTATCTCATACCCCTGATGAAGGAAGATAGGCATTTCAGGACTTGAAATTTAGGTTCAACCTATTTGCGTGTTTTGTTATAATTTAATAATTATTTTTCATGGTACTTCCAATTTATAAACTTTGGGAGAACTCTGATGAATAATTTTCTTTTTAAGGCTTCAAATTGTTCAGTGTTCATATATCGTCCAACATGAGACCGACTGCCTGGAGTTTTTTGTGGAATTTGGGAACTTCAAAAATATAGAGTGCAGACTATTCCCATATATCGAATTTATTTCCAATAACTTTAGTATTCTTTTAAATCCATCTCTATAATCCCCCATATCCCTTAATTTGTATCCACCAATTACATTAACCTTATATGTCATATCTATATTTACATATTGATATTTTATTTAGTACATTCCTCGAGTGATGTTTCTGATGACTGTTGTTAAACTTTTTAACAAAATGACTTTATAATATCTACGTAACGTTGGTGGTCTGACCTACTTCGTTAGTGTCGACATCTTGATGTCTGTAGTCGGGCCTTTGCTACTGAATCTAGACCTTATACACGGGAAACTTTATGTTTTCAATATAATACTATGATATTTTCAAAGCTGGTGAGCTGAGGGCTAGATAATGTATGCATACAGTGCAGGGCGACAACCCACTGTCAAACGTTAGACCGATATATCCTTTTAATAGTATTTTAGAATAACAATTATGTTGTTCTTTCAAATTCCTGGTTTATTAGCCGTCATTCGGGATATAATCTTGAGTATATAAGTTGCTAAATTAAATATTTTTTGTCTAGTTGCAAACTGCAGTATGTTCATATTAATTAAATTATTTACTGTTGTAGAACCACTACCTACTTATACTTTTGAAAGATCTATAATTTCTCTAATTTATTTAATTATATTTTTTTTTTAACTCTGGTTTTTATGACTACCACTTGGGTAGGCCTACTACCATCTTTAATTGCAAAGTCTAAATTTAATTATGGGTGTATGTGGAGTTGTTTTCTCCATAAATAAAAATTATTTCTGAGGTAGGGATGATCATATGCTCTGGTTCCTTTGGAACGGAGGATTGACCTGTTACATGCAGAAGGGTTTAGCCTTTTGTATGCTTCGTGGTCGTGTGTCTGTGGTACCTTTGGAACATATAGTTTGGCCTTTATATTGTATAAGGTTCTGGCCTTTTACCTGCACCTTTTTTTTTTTTGTGTGTGTTTTGTGGGTTTTTTGAATAGGAAAGCAGGGTTCTGGTATGCAGATTGGTTATTAGTCTACTTAGTGTCATTTAATTTTTTGTTTTGTTTCTTTACTGCCTTCGAGACTATGCGTACTACTACTGTAGTCTAGATTAACCTTTCTGTACCTTCATTTATTTTTTCCCCATCACTGCAAGGTCCTACTTTGTGTTGGATCATTTGGTACTCTGTTCCCTGTTTCAGACTGGTTTTATCTTTCGGCTGTTTGTCCCAGCTGGTGCTAGTAGTAGGCCAATATTTTTTTAGATTTTTATTTTTTTTAATATGTGTAGTGCACTAGGCCCTTGTTGCTGGCTATTCCGTTACTTACTAAATGACGGGTATTTATATCATATACTGGTATTATATAAATATAATTTTTTTATAATTAGTTAAGGAACCATTGCATGGGTTCTACCAACTTGTCCATTACTAACATTAGACTGAAATATGTGACCATTGATTTGTGGTTAGGGTATGGCTATATCTCGAAAACCACGGCTTATCTCATACCCCTGATGAAGGAAGATAGGCATTTCAGGACTTGAAATTTAGGTTCAACCTATTTGCGTGTTTTGTTATAATTTAATAATTATTTTTCATGGTACTTCCAATTTATAAACTTTGGGAGAACTCTGATGAATAATTTTCTTTTTAAGGCTTCAAATTGTTCAGTGTTCATATATCGTCCAACATGAGACCGACTGCCTGGAGTTTTTTGTGGAATTTGGGAACTTCAAAAATATAGAGTGCAGACTATTCCCATATATCGAATTTATTTCCAATAACTTTAGTATTCTTTTAAATCCATCTCTATAATCCCCCATATCCCTTAATTTGTATCCACCAATTACATTAACCTTATATGTCATATCTATATTTACATATTGATATTTTATTTAGTACATTCCTCGAGTGATGTTTCTGATGACTGTTGTTAAACTTTTTAACAAAATGACTTTATAATATCTACGTAACGTTGGTGGTCTGACCTACTTCGTTAGTGTCGACATCTTGATGTCTGTAGTCGGGCCTTTGCTACTGAATCTAGACCTTATACACGGGAAACTTTATGTTTTCAATATAATACTATGATATTTTCAAAGCTGGTGAGCTGAGGGCTAGATAATGTATGCATACAGTGCAGGGCGACAACCCACTGTCAAACGTTAGACCGATATATCCTTTTAATAGTATTTTAGAATAACAATTATGTTGTTCTTTCAAATTCCTGGTTTATTAGCCGTCATTCGGGATATAATCTTGAGTATATAAGTTGCTAAATTAAATATTTTTTGTCTAGTTGCAAACTGCAGTATGTTCATATTAATTAAATTATTTACTGTTGTAGAACCACTACCTACTTATACTTTTGAAAGATCTATAATTTCTCTAATTTATTTAATTATATTTTTTTTTAACTCTGGTTTTTATGACTACCACTTGGGTAGGCCTACTACCATCTTTAATTGCAAAGTCTAAATTTAATTATGGGTGTATGTGGAGTTGTTTTCTCCATAAATAAAAATTATTTCTGAGGTAGGGATGATCATATGCTCTGGTTCCTTTGGAACGGAGGATTGACCTGTTACATGCAGAAGGGTTTAGCCTTTTGTATGCTTCGTGGTCGTGTGTCTGTGGTACCTTTGGAACATATAGTTTGGCCTTTATATTGTATAAGGTTCTGGCCTTTTACCTGCACCTTTTTTTTTTGTGTGTGTTTTGTGGGTTTTTTGAATAGGAAAGCAGGGTTCTGGTATGCAGATTGGTTATTAGTCTACTTAGTGTCATTTAATTTTTTGTTTTGTTTCTTTACTGCCTTCGAGACTATGCGTACTACTACTGTAGTCTAGATTAACCTTTCTGTACCTTCATTTATTTTTTCCCCATCACTGCAAGGTCCTACTTTGTGTTGGATCATTTGGTACTCTGTTCCCTGTTTCAGACTGGTTTTATCTTTCGGCTGTTTGTCCCAGCTGGTGCTAGTAGTAGGCCAATATTTTTTTAGATTTTTATTTTTTTTAATATGTGTAGTGCACTAGGCCCTTGTTGCTGGCTATTCCGTTACTTACTAAATGACGGGTATTTATATCATATACTGGTATTATATATATATAATTTTTTTATAATTAGTTAAGGAACCATTGCATGGGTTCTACCAACTTGTCCATTACTAACATTAGACTGAAATATGTGACCATTGATTTGTGGTTAGGGTATGGCTATATCTCGAAAACCACGGCTTATCTCATACCCCTGATGAAGGAAGATAGGCATTTCAGGACTTGAAATTTAGGTTCAACCTATTTGCGTGTTTTGTTATAATTTAATAATTATTTTTCATGGTACTTCCAATTTATAAACTTTGGGAGAACTCTGATGAATAATTTTCTTTTTAAGGCTTCAAATTGTTCAGTGTTCATATATCGTCCAACATGAGACCGACTGCCTGGAGTTTTTTGTGGAATTTGGGAACTTCAAAAATATAGAGTGCAGACTATTCCCATATATCGAATTTATTTCCAATAACTTTAGTATTCTTTTAAATCCATCTCTATAATCCCCCATATCCCTTAATTTGTATCCACCAATTACATTAACCTTATATGTCATATCTATATTTACATATTGATATTTTATTTAGTACATTCCTCGAGTGATGTTTCTGATGACTGTTGTTAAACTTTTTAACAAAATGACTTTATAATATCTACGTAACGTTGGTGGTCTGACCTACTTCGTTAGTGTCGACATCTTGATGTCTGTAGTCGGGCCTTTGCTACTGAATCTAGACCTTATACACGGGAAACTTTATGTTTTCAATATAATACTATGATATTTTCAAAGCTGGTGAGCTGAGGGCTAGATAATGTATGCATACAGTGCAGGGCGACAACCCACTGTCAAACGTTAGACCGATATATCCTTTTAATAGTATTTTAGAATAACAATTATGTTGTTCTTTCAAATTCCTGGTTTATTAGCCGTCATTTGGGATATAATCTTGAGTATATAAGTTGCTAAATTAAATATTTTTTGTCTAGTTGCAAACTGCAGTATGTTCATATTAATTAAATTATTTACTGTTGTAGAACCACTACCTACTTATACTTTTGAAAGATCTATAATTTCTCTAATTTATTTAATTATATTTTTTTTTTAACTCTGGTTTTTATGACTACCACTTGGGTAGGCCTACTACCATCTTTAATTGCAAAGTCTAAATTTAATTATGGGTGTATGTGGAGTTGTTTTCTCCATAAATAAAAATTATTTCTGAGGTAGGGATGATCATATGCTCTGGTTCCTTTGGAACGGAGGATTGACCTGTTACATGCAGAAGGGTTTAGCCTTTTGTATGCTTCGTGGTCGTGTGTCTGTGGTACCTTTGGAACATATAGTTTGGCCTTTATATTGTATAAGGTTCTGGCCTTTTACCTGCACCTTTTTTTTTGTGTGTGTTTTGTGGGTTTTTTGAATAGGAAAGCAGGGTTCTGGTATGCAGATTGGTTATTAGTCTACTTAGTGTCATTTAATTTTTTGTTTTGTTTCTTTACTGCCTTCGAGACTATGCGTACTACTACTGTAGTCTAGATTAACCTTTCTGTACCTTCATTTATTTTTTCCCCATCACTGCAAGGTCCTACTTTGTGTTGGATCATTTGGTACTCTGTTCCCTGTTTCAGACTGGTTTTATCTTTCGGCTGTTTGTCCCAGCTGGTGCTAGTAGTAGGCCAATATTTTTTTAGATTTTTATTTTTTTTAATATGTGTAGTGCACTAGGCCCTTGTTGCTGGCTATTCCGTTACTTACTAAATGACGGGTATTTATATCATATACTGGTATTATATATATATAATTTTTTTATAATTAGTTAAGGAACCATTGCATGGGTTCTACCAACTTGTCCATTACTAACATTAGACTGAAATATGTGACCATTGATTTGTGGTTAGGGTATGGCTATATCTCGAAAACCACGGCTTATCTCATACCCCTGATGAAGGAAGATAGGCATTTCAGGACTTGAAATTTAGGTTCAACCTATTTGCGTGTTTTGTTATAATTTAATAATTATTTTTCATGGTACTTCCAATTTATAAACTTTGGGAGAACTCTGATGAATAATTTTCTTTTTAAGGCTTCAAATTGTTCAGTGTTCATATATCGTCCAACATGAGACCGACTGCCTGGAGTTTTTTGTGGAATTTGGGAACTTCAAAAATATAGAGTGCAGACTATTCCCATATATCGAATTTATTTCCAATAACTTTAGTATTCTTTTAAATCCATCTCTATAATCCCCCATATCCCTTAATTTGTATCCACCAATTACATTAACCTTATATGTCATATCTATATTTACATATTGATATTTTATTTAGTACATTCCTCGAGTGATGTTTCTGATGACTGTTGTTAAACTTTTTAACAAAATGACTTTATAATATCTACGTAACGTTGGTGGTCTGACCTACTTCGTTAGTGTCGACATCTTGATGTCTGTAGTCGGGCCTTTGCTACTGAATCTAGACCTTATACACGGGAAACTTTATGTTTTCAATATAATACTATGATATTTTCAAAGCTGGTGAGCTGAGGGCTAGATAATGTATGCATACAGTGCAGGGCGACAACCCACTGTCAAACGTTAGACCGATATATCCTTTTAATAGTATTTTAGAATAACAATTATGTTGTTCTTTCAAATTCCTGGTTTATTAGCCGTCATTCGGGATATAATCTTGAGTATATAAGTTGCTAAATTAAATATTTTTTGTCTAGTTGCAAACTGCAGTATGTTCATATTAATTAAATTATTTACTGTTGTAGAACCACTACCTACTTATACTTTTGAAAGATCTATAATTTCTCTAATTTATTTAATTATATTTTTTTTTTAACTCTGGTTTTTATGACTACCACTTGGGTAGGCCTACTACCATCTTTAATTGCAAAGTCTAAATTTAATTATGGGTGTATGTGGAGTTGTTTTCTCCATAAATAAAAATTATTTCTGAGGTAGGGATGATCATATGCTCTGGTTCCTTTGGAACGGAGGATTGACCTGTTACATGCAGAAGGGTTTAGCCTTTTGTATGCTTCGTGGTCGTGTGTCTGTGGTACCTTTGGAACATATAGTTTGGCCTTTATATTGTATAAGGTTCTGGCCTTTTACCTGCACCTTTTTTTTGTGTGTGTTTTGTGGGTTTTTTGAATAGGAAAGCAGGGTTCTGGTATGCAGATTGGTTATTAGTCTACTTAGTGTCATTTAATTTTTTGTTTTGTTTCTTTACTGCCTTCGAGACTATGCGTACTACTACTGTAGTCTAGATTAACCTTTCTGTACCTTCATTTATTTTTTCCCCATCACTGCAAGGTCCTACTTTGTGTTGGATCATTTGGTACTCTGTTCCCTGTTTCAGACTGGTTTTATCTTTCGGCTGTTTGTCCCAGCTGGTGCTAGTAGTAGGCCAATATTTTTTTAGATTTTTATTTTTTTTAATATGTGTAGTGCACTAGGCCCTTGTTGCTGGCTATTCCGTTACTTACTAAATGACGGGTATTTATATCATATACTGGTATTATATATATATAATTTTTTTATAATTAGTTAAGGAACCATTGCATGGGTTCTACCAACTTGTCCATTACTAACATTAGACTGAAATATGTGACCATTGATTTGTGGTTAGGGTATGGCTATATCTCGAAAACCACGGCTTATCTCATACCCCTGATGAAGGAAGATAGGCATTTCAGGACTTGAAATTTAGGTTCAACCTATTTGCGTGTTTTGTTATAATTTAATAATTATTTTTCATGGTACTTCCAATTTATAAACTTTGGGAGAACTCTGATGAATAATTTTCTTTTTAAGGCTTCAAATTGTTCAGTGTTCATATATCGTCCAACATGAGACCGACTGCCTGGAGTTTTTTGTGGAATTTGGGAACTTCAAAAATATAGAGTGCAGACTATTCCCATATATCGAATTTATTTCCAATAACTTTAGTATTCTTTTAAATCCATCTCTATAATCCCCCATATCCCTTAATTTGTATCCACCAATTACATTAACCTTATATGTCATATCTATATTTACATATTGATATTTTATTTAGTACATTCCTCGAGTGATGTTTCTGATGACTGTTGTTAAACTTTTTAACAAAATGACTTTATAATATCTACGTAACGTTGGTGGTCTGACCTACTTCGTTAGTGTCGACATCTTGATGTCTGTAGTCGGGCCTTTGCTACTGAATCTAGACCTTATACACGGGAAACTTTATGTTTTCAATATAATACTATGATATTTTCAAAGCTGGTGAGCTGAGGGCTAGATAATGTATGCATACAGTGCAGGGCGACAACCCACTGTCAAACGTTAGACCGATATATCCTTTTAATAGTATTTTAGAATAACAATTATGTTGTTCTTTCAAATTCCTGGTTTATTAGCCGTCATTCGGGATATAATCTTGAGTATATAAGTTGCTAAATTAAATATTTTTTGTCTAGTTGCAAACTGCAGTATGTTCATATTAATTAAATTATTTACTGTTGTAGAACCACTACCTACTTATACTTTTGAAAGATCTATAATTTCTCTAATTTATTTAATTATATTTTTTTTTTAACTCTGGTTTTTATGACTACCACTTGGGTAGGCCTACTACCATCTTTAATTGCAAAGTCTAAATTTAATTATGGGTGTATGTGGAGTTGTTTTCTCCATAAATAAAAATTATTTCTGAGGTAGGGATGATCATATGCTCTGGTTCCTTTGGAACGGAGGATTGACCTGTTACATGCAGAAGGGTTTAGCCTTTTGTATGCTTCGTGGTCGTGTGTCTGTGGTACCTTTGGAACATATAGTTTGGCCTTTATATTGTATAAGGTTCTGGCCTTTTACCTGCACCTTTTTTTTTGTGTGTGTTTTGTGGGTTTTTTGAATAGGAAAGCAGGGTTCTGGTATGCAGATTGGTTATTAGTCTACTTAGTGTCATTTAATTTTTTGTTTTGTTTCTTTACTGCCTTCGAGACTATGCGTACTACTACTGTAGTCTAGATTAACCTTTCTGTACCTTCATTTATTTTTTCCCCATCACTGCAAGGTCCTACTTTGTGTTGGATCATTTGGTACTCTGTTCCCTGTTTCAGACTGGTTTTATCTTTCGGCTGTTTGTCCCAGCTGGTGCTAGTAGTAGGCCAATATTTTTTTAGATTTTTATTTTTTTTAATATGTGTAGTGCACTAGGCCCTTGTTGCTGGCTATTCCGTTACTTACTAAATGACGGGTATTTATATCATATACTGGTATTATATATATATAATTTTTTTATAATTAGTTAAGGAACCATTGCATGGGTTCTACCAACTTGTCCATTACTAACATTAGACTGAAATATGTGACCATTGATTTGTGGTTAGGGTATGGCTATATCTCGAAAACCACGGCTTATCTCATACCCCTGATGAAGGAAGATAGGCATTTCAGGACTTGAAATTTAGGTTCAACCTATTTGCGTGTTTTGTTATAATTTAATAATTATTTCTCATGGTACTTCCAATTTATAAACTTTGGGAGAACTCTGATGAATAATTTTCTTTTTAAGGCTTCAAATTGTTCAGTGTTCATATATCGTCCAACATGAGACCGACTGCCTGGAGTTTTTTGTGGAATTTGGGAACTTCAAAAATATAGAGTGCAGACTATTCCCATATATCGAATTTATTTCCAATAACTTTAGTATTCTTTTAAATCCATCTCTATAATCCCCCATATCCCTTAATTTGTATCCACCAATTACATTAACCTTATATGTCATATCTATATTTACATATTGATATTTTATTTAGTACATTCCTCGAGTGATGTTTCTGATGACTGTTGTTAAACTTTTTAACAAAATGACTTTATAATATCTACGTAACGTTGGTGGTCTGACCTACTTCGTTAGTGTCGACATCTTGATGTCTGTAGTCGGGCCTTTGCTACTGAATCTAGACCTTATACACGGGAAACTTTATGTTTTCAATATAATACTATGATATTTTCAAAGCTGGTGAGCTGAGGGCTAGATAATGTATGCATACAGTGCAGGGCGACAACCCACTGTCAAACGTTAGACCGATATATCCTTTTAATAGTATTTTAGAATAACAATTATGTTGTTCTTTCAAATTCCTGGTTTATTAGCCGTCATTCGGGATATAATCTTGAGTATATAAGTTGCTAAATTAAATATTTTTTGTCTAGTTGCAAACTGCAGTATGTTCATATTAATTAAATTATTTACTGTTGTAGAACCACTACCTACTTATACTTTTGAAAGATCTATAATTTCTCTAATTTATTTAATTATATTTTTTTTTTAACTCTGGTTTTTATGACTACCACTTGGGTAGGCCTACTACCATCTTTAATTGCAAAGTCTAAATTTAATTATGGGTGTATGTGGAGTTGTTTTCTCCATAAATAAAAATTATTTCTGAGGTAGGGATGATCATATGCTCTGGTTCCTTTGGAACGGAGGATTGACCTGTTACATGCAGAAGGGTTTAGCCTTTTGTATGCTTCGTGGTCGTGTGTCTGTGGTACCTTTGGAACATATAGTTTGGCCTTTATATTGTATAAGGTTCTGGCCTTTTACCTGCACCTTTTTTTTTGTGTGTGTTTTGTGGGTTTTTTGAATAGGAAAGCAGGGTTCTGGTATGCAGATTGGTTATTAGTCTACTTAGTGTCATTTAATTTTTTGTTTTGTTTCTTTACTGCCTTCGAGACTATGCGTACTACTACTGTAGTCTAGATTAACCTTTCTGTACCTTCATTTATTTTTTCCCCATCACTGCAAGGTCCTACTTTGTGTTGGATCATTTGGTACTCTGTTCCCTGTTTCAGACTGGTTTTATCTTTCGGCTGTTTGTCCCAGCTGGTGCTAGTAGTAGGCCAATATTTTTTTAGATTTTTATTTTTTTTAATATGTGTAGTGCACTAGGCCCTTGTTGCTGGCTATTCCGTTACTTACTAAATGACGGGTATTTATATCATATACTGGTATTATATATATATAATTTTTTTATAATTAGTTAAGGAACCATTGCATGGGTTCTACCAACTTGTCCATTACTAACATTAGACTGAAATATGTGACCATTGATTTGTGGTTAGGGTATGGCTATATCTCGAAAACCACGGCTTATCTCATACCCCTGATGAAGGAAGATAGGCATTTCAGGACTTGAAATTTAGGTTCAACCTATTTGCGTGTTTTGTTATAATTTAATAATTATTTTTCATGGTACTTCCAATTTATAAACTTTGGGAGAACTCTGATGAATAATTTTCTTTTTAAGGCTTCAAATTGTTCAGTGTTCATATATCGTCCAACATGAGACCGACTGCCTGGAGTTTTTTGTGGAATTTGGGAACTTCAAAAATATAGAGTGCAGACTATTCCCATATATCGAATTTATTTCCAATAACTTTAGTATTCTTTTAAATCCATCTCTATAATCCCCCATATCCCTTAATTTGTATCCACCAATTACATTAACCTTATATGTCATATCTATATTTACATATTGATATTTTATTTAGTACATTCCTCGAGTGATGTTTCTAATGACTGTTGTTAAACTTTTTAACAAAATGACTTTATAATATCTACGTAACGTTGGTGGTCTGACCTACTTCGTTAGTGTCGACATCTTGATGTCTGTAGTCGGGCCTTTGCTACTGAATCTAGACCTTATACACGGGAAACTTTATGTTTTCAATATAATACTATGATATTTTCAAAGCTGGTGAGCTGAGGGCTAGATAATGTATGCATACAGTGCAGGGCGACAACCCACTGTCAAACGTTAGACCGATATATCCTTTTAATAGTATTTTAGAATAACAATTATGTTGTTCTTTCAAATTCCTGGTTTATTAGCCGTCATTCGGGATATAATCTTGAGTATATAAGTTGCTAAATTAAATATTTTTTGTCTAGTTGCAAACTGCAGTATGTTCATATTAATTAAATTATTTACTGTTGTGGAACCACTACCTACTTATACTTTTGAAAGATCTATAATTTCTCTAATTTATTTAATTATATTTTTTTTTTAACTCTGGTTTTTATGACTACCACTTGGGTAGGCCTACTACCATCTTTAATTGCAAAGTCTAAATTTAATTATGGGTGTATGTGGAGTTGTTTTCTCCATAAATAAAAATTATTTCTGAGGTAGGGATGATCATATGCTCTGGTTCCTTTGGAACGGAGGATTGACCTGTTACATGCAGAAGGGTTTAGCCTTTTGTATGCTTCGTGGTCGTGTGTCTGTGGTACCTTTGGAACATATAGTTTGGCCTTTATATTGTATAAGGTTCTGGCCTTTTACCTGCACCTTTTTTTTTTGTGTGTGTTTTGTGGGTTTTTTGAATAGGAAAGCAGGGTTCTGGTATGCAGATTGGTTATTAGTCTACTTAGTGTCATTTAATTTTTTGTTTTGTTTCTTTACTGCCTTCGAGACTATGCGTACTACTACTGTAGTCTAGATTAACCTTTCTGTACCTTCATTTATTTTTTCCCCATCACTGCAAGGTCCTACTTTGTGTTGGATCATTTGGTACTCTGTTCCCTGTTTCAGACTGGTTTTATCTTTCGGCTGTTTGTCCCAGCTGGTGCTAGTAGTAGGCCAATATTTTTTTAGATTTTTATTTTTTTTAATATGTGTAGTGCACTAGGCCCTTGTTGCTGGCTATTCCGTTACTTACTAAATGACGGGTATTTATATCATATACTGGTATTATATATATATAATTTTTTTATAATTAGTTAAGGAACCATTGCATGGGTTCTACCAACTTGTCCATTACTAACATTAGACTGAAATATGTGACCATTGATTTGTGGTTAGGGTATGGCTATATCTCGAAAACCACGGCTTATCTCATACCCCTGATGAAGGAAGATAGGCATTTCAGGACTTGAAATTTAGGTTCAACCTATTTGCGTGTTTTGTTATAATTTAATAATTATTTTTCATGGTACTTCCAATTTATAAACTTTGGGAGAACTCTGATGAATAATTTTCTTTTTAAGGCTTCAAATTGTTCAGTGTTCATATATCGTCCAACATGAGACCGACTGCCTGGAGTTTTTTGTGGAATTTGGGAACTTCAAAAATATAGAGTGCAGACTATTCCCATATATCAAATTTATTTCCAATAACTTTAGTATTCTTTTAAATCCATCTCTATAATCCCCCATATCCCTTAATTTGTATCCACCAATTACATACACCTTATATGTCATATCTATATTTACATATTGATATTTTATTTAGTACATTCCTCGAGTGATGTTTCTGATGACTGTTGTTAAACTTTTTAACAAAATGACTTTATAATATCTACGTAACGTTGGTGGTCTGACCTACTTCGTTAGTGTCGACATCTTGATGTCTGTAGTCGGGCCTTTGCTACTGAATCTAGACCTTATACACGGGAAACTTTATGTTTTCAATATAATACTATGATATTTTCAAAGCTGGTGAGCTGAGGGCTAGATAATGTATGCATACAGTGCAGGGCGACAACCCACTGTCAAACGTTAGACCGATATATCCTTTTAATAGTATTTTAGAATAACAATTATGTTGTTCTTTCAAATTCCTGGTTTATTAGCCGTCATTCGGGATATAATCTTGAGTATATAAGTTGCTAAATTAAATATTTTTTGTCTAGTTGCAAACTGCAGTATGTTCATATTAATTAAATTATTTACTGTTGTAGAACCACTACCTACTTATACTTTTGAAAGATCTATAATTTCTCTAATTTATTTAATTATATTTTTTTTTTAACTCTGGTTTTTATGACTACCACTTGGGTAGGCCTACTACCATCTTTAATTGCAAAGTCTAAATTTAATTATGGGTGTATGTGGAGTTGTTTTCTCCATAAATAAAAATTATTTCTGAGGTAGGGATGATCATATGCTCTGGTTCCTTTGGAACGGAGGATTGACCTGTTACATGCAGAAGGGTTTAGCCTTTTGTATGCTTCGTGGTCGTGTGTCTGTGGTACCTTTGGAACATATAGTTTGGCCTTTATATTGTATAAGGTTCTGGCCTTTTACCTGCACCTTTTTTTTGTGTGTGTTTTGTGGGTTTTTTGAATAGGAAAGCAGGGTTCTGGTATGCAGATTGGTTATTAGTCTACTTAGTGTCATTTAATTTTTTGTTTTGTTTCTTTACTGCCTTCGAGACTATGCGTACTACTACTGTAGTCTAGATTAACCTTTCTGTACCTTCATTTATTTTTTCCCCATCACTGCAAGGTCCTACTTTGTGTTGGATCATTTGGTACTCTGTTCCCTGTTTCAGACTGGTTTTATCTTTCGGCTGTTTGTCCCAGCTGGTGCTAGTAGTAGGCCAATATTTTTTTAGATTTTTATTTTTTTTAATATGTGTAGTGCACTAGGCCCTTGTTGCTGGCTATTCCGTTACTTACTAAATGACGGGTATTTATATCATATACTGGTATTATATATATATAATTTTTTTATAATTAGTTAAGGAACCATTGCATGGGTTCTACCAACTTGTCCATTACTAACATTAGACTGAAATATGTGACCATTGATTTGTGGTTAGGGTATGGCTATATCTCGAAAACCACGGCTTATCTCATACCCCTGATGAAGGAAGATAGGCATTTCAGGACTTGAAATTTAGGTTCAACCTATTTGCGTGTTTTGTTATAATTTAATAATTATTTTTCATGGTACTTCCAATTTATAAACTTTGGGAGAACTCTGATGAATAATTTTCTTTTTAAGGCTTCAAATTGTTCAGTGTTCATATATCGTCCAACATGAGACCGACTGCCTGGAGTTTTTTGTGGAATTTGGGAACTTCAAAAATATAGAGTGCAGACTATTCCCATATATCGAATTTATTTCCAATAACTTTAGTATTCTTTTAAATCCATCTCTATAATCCCCCATATCCCTTAATTTGTATCCACCAATTACATTAACCTTATATGTCATATCTATATTTACATATTGATATTTTATTTAGTACATTCCTCGAGTGATGTTTCTGATGACTGTTGTTAAACTTTTTAACAAAATGACTTTATAATATCTACGTAACGTTGGTGGTCTGACCTACTTCGTTAGTGTCAACATCTTGATGTCTGTAGTCGGGCCTTTGCTACTGAATCTAGACCTTATACACGGGAAACTTTATGTTTTCAATATAATACTATGATATTTTCAAAGCTGGTGAGCTGAGGGCTAGATAATGTATGCATACAGTGCAGGGCGACAACCCACTGTCAAACGTTAGACCGATATATCCTTTTAATAGTATTTTAGAATAACAATTATGTTGTTCTTTCAAATTCCTGGTTTATTAGCCGTCATTCGGGATATAATCTTGAGTATATAAGTTGCTAAATTAAATATTTTTTGTCTAGTTGCAAACTGCAGTATGTTCATATTAATTAAATTATTTACTGTTGTAGAACCACTACCTACTTATACTTTTGAAAGATCTATAATTTCTCTAATTTATTTAATTATATTTTTTTTTTAACTCTGGTTTTTATGACTACCACTTGGGTAGGCCTACTACCATCTTTAATTGCAAAGTCTAAATTTAATTATGGGTGTATGTGGAGTTGTTTTCTCCATAAATAAAAATTATTTCTGAGGTAGGGATGATCATATGCTCTGGTTCCTTTGGAACGGAGGATTGACCTGTTACATGCAGAAGGGTTTAGCCTTTTGTATGCTTCGTGGTCGTGTGTCTGTGGTACCTTTGGAACATATAGTTTGGCCTTTATATTGTATAAGGTTCTGGCCTTTTACCTGCACCTTTTTTTTTTGTGTGTGTTTTGTGGGTTTTTTGAATAGGAAAGCAGGGTTCTGGTATGCAGATTGGTTATTAGTCTACTTAGTGTCATTTAATTTTTTGTTTTGTTTCTTTACTGCCTTCGAGACTATGCGTACTACTACTGTAGTCTAGATTAACCTTTCTGTACCTTCATTTATTTTTTCCCCATCACTGCAAGGTCCTACTTTGTGTTGGATCATTTGGTACTCTGTTCCCTGTTTCAGACTGGTTTTATCTTTCGGCTGTTTGTCCCAGCTGGTGCTAGTAGTAGGCCAATATTTTTTTAGATTTTTATTTTTTTTAATATGTGTAGTGCACTAGGCCCTTGTTGCTGGCTATTCCGTTACTTACTAAATGACGGGTATTTATATCATATACTGGTATTATATATATATAATTTTTTTATAATTAGTTAAGGAACCATTGCATGGGTTCTACCAACTTGTCCATTACTAACATTAGACTGAAATATGTGACCATTGATTTGTGGTTAGGGTATGGCTATATCTCGAAAACCACGGCTTATCTCATACCCCTGATGAAGGAAGATAGGCATTTCAGGACTTGAAATTTAGGTTCAACCTATTTGCGTGTTTTGTTATAATTTAATAATTATTTTTCATGGTACTTCCAATTTATAAACTTTGGGAGAACTCTGATGAATAATTTTCTTTTTAAGGCTTCAAATTGTTCAGTGTTCATATATCGTCCAACATGAGACCGACTGCCTGGAGTTTTTTGTGGAATTTGGGAACTTCAAAAATATAGAGTGCAGACTATTCCCATATATCGAATTTATTTCCAATAACTTTAGTATTCTTTTAAATCCATCTCTATAATCCCCCATATCCCTTAATTTGTATCCACCAATTACATTAACCTTATATGTCATATCTATATTTACATATTGATATTTTATTTAGTACATTCCTCGAGTGATGTTTCTGATGACTGTTGTTAAACTTTTTAACAAAATGACTTTATAATATCTACGTAACGTTGGTGGTCTGACCTACTTCGTTAGTGTCGACATCTTGATGTCTGTAGTCGGGCCTTTGCTACTGAATCTAGACCTTATACACGGGAAACTTTATGTTTTCAATATAATACTATGATATTTTCAAAGCTGGTGAGCTGAGGGCTAGATAATGTATGCATACAGTGCAGGGCGACAACCCACTGTCAAACGTTAGACCGATATATCCTTTTAATAGTATTTTAGAATAACAATTATGTTGTTCTTTCAAATTCCTGGTTTATTAGCCGTCATTCGGGATATAATCTTGAGTATATAAGTTGCTAAATTAAATATTTTTTGTCTAGTTGCAAACTGCAGTATGTTCATATTAATTAAATTATTTACTGTTGTAGAACCACTACCTACTTATACTTTTGAAAGATCTATAATTTCTCTAATTTATTTAATTATATTTTTTTTTTAACTCTGGTTTTTATGACTACCACTTGGGTAGGCCTACTACCATCTTTAATTGCAAAGTCTAAATTTAATTATGGGTGTATGTGGAGTTGTTTTCTCCATAAATAAAAATTATTTCTGAGGTAGGGATGATCATATGCTCTGGTTCCTTTGGAACGGAGGATTGACCTGTTACATGCAGAAGGGTTTAGCCTTTTGTATGCTTCGTGGTCGTGTGTCTGTGGTACCTTTGGAACATATAGTTTGGCCTTTATATTGTATAAGGTTCTGGCCTTTTACCTGCACCTTTTTTTTTGTGTGTGTTTTGTGGGTTTTTTGAATAGGAAAGCAGGGTTCTGGTATGCAGATTGGTTATTAGTCTACTTAGTGTCATTTAATTTTTTGTTTTGTTTCTTTACTGCCTTCGAGACTATGCGTACTACTACTGTAGTCTAGATTAACCTTTCTGTACCTTCATTTATTTTTTCCCCATCACTGCAAGGTCCTACTTTGTGTTGGATCATTTGGTACTCTGTTCCCTGTTTCAGACTGGTTTTATCTTTCGGCTGTTTGTCCCAGCTGGTGCTAGTAGTAGGCCAATATTTTTTTAGATTTTTATTTTTTTTAATATGTGTAGTGCACTAGGCCCTTGTTGCTGGCTATTCCGTTACTTACTAAATGACGGGTATTTATATCATATACTGGTATTATATATATATAATTTTTTTATAATTAGTTAAGGAACCATTGCATGGGTTCTACCAACTTGTCCATTACTAACATTAGACTGAAATATGTGACCATTGATTTGTGGTTAGGGTATGGCTATATCTCGAAAACCACGGCTTATCTCATACCCCTGATGAAGGAAGATAGGCATTTCAGGACTTGAAATTTAGGTTCAACCTATTTGCGTGTTTTGTTATAATTTAATAATTATTTTTCATGGTACTTCCAATTTATAAACTTTGGGAGAACTCTGATGAATAATTTTCTTTTTAAGGCTTCAAATTGTTCAGTGTTCATATATCGTCCAACATGAGACCGACTGCCTGGAGTTTTTTGTGGAATTTGGGAACTTCAAAAATATAGAGTGCAGACTATTCCCATATATCGAATTTATTTCCAATAACTTTAGTATTCTTTTAAATCCATCTCTATAATCCCCCATATCCCTTAATTTGTATCCACCAATTACATTAACCTTATATGTCATATCTATATTTACATATTGATATTTTATTTAGTACATTCCTCGAGTGATGTTTCTGATGACTGTTGTTAAACTTTTTAACAAAATGACTTTATAATATCTACGTAACGTTGGTGGTCTGACCTACTTCGTTAGTGTCAACATCTTGATGTCTGTAGTCGGGCCTTTGCTACTGAATCTAGACCTTATACACGGGAAACTTTATGTTTTCAATATAATACTATGATATTTTCAAAGCTGGTGAGCTGAGGGCTAGATAATGTATGCATACAGTGCAGGGCGACAACCCACTGTCAAACGTTAGACCGATATATCCTTTTAATAGTATTTTAGAATAACAATTATGTTGTTCTTTCAAATTCCTGGTTTATTAGCCGTCATTCGGGATATAATCTTGAGTATATAAGTTGCTAAATTAAATATTTTTTGTCTAGTTGCAAACTGCAGTATGTTCATATTAATTAAATTATTTACTGTTGTAGAACCACTACCTACTTATACTTTTGAAAGATCTATAATTTCTCTAATTTATTTAATTATATTTTTTTTTTAACTCTGGTTTTTATGACTACCACTTGGGTAGGCCTACTACCATCTTTAATTGCAAAGTCTAAATTTAATTATGGGTGTATGTGGAGTTGTTTTCTCCATAAATAAAAATTATTTCTGAGGTAGGGATGATCATATGCTCTGGTTCCTTTGGAACGGAGGATTGACCTGTTACATGCAGAAGGGTTTAGCCTTTTGTATGCTTCGTGGTCGTGTGTCTGTGGTACCTTTGGAACATATAGTTTGGCCTTTATATTGTATAAGGTTCTGGCCTTTTACCTGCACCTTTTTTTTTTGTGTGTGTTTTGTGGGTTTTTTGAATAGGAAAGCAGGGTTCTGGTATGCAGATTGGTTATTAGTCTACTTAGTGTCATTTAATTTTTTGTTTTGTTTCTTTACTGCCTTCGAGACTATGCGTACTACTACTGTAGTCTAGATTAACCTTTCTGTACCTTCATTTATTTTTTCCCCATCACTGCAAGGTCCTACTTTGTGTTGGATCATTTGGTACTCTGTTCCCTGTTTCAGACTGGTTTTATCTTTCGGCTGTTTGTCCCAGCTGGTGCTAGTAGTAGGCCAATATTTTTTTAGATTTTTATTTTTTTTAATATGTGTAGTGCACTAGGCCCTTGTTGCTGGCTATTCCGTTACTTACTAAATGACGGGTATTTATATCATATACTGGTATTATATATATATAATTTTTTTATAATTAGTTAAGGAACCATTGCATGGGTTCTACCAACTTGTCCATTACTAACATTAGACTGAAATATGTGACCATTGATTTGTGGTTAGGGTATGGCTATATCTCGAAAACCACGGCTTATCTCATACCCCTGATGAAGGAAGATAGGCATTTCAGGACTTGAAATTTAGGTTCAACCTATTTGCGTGTTTTGTTATAATTTAATAATTATTTTTCATGGTACTTCCAATTTATAAACTTTGGGAGAACTCTGATGAATAATTTTCTTTTTAAGGCTTCAAATTGTTCAGTGTTCATATATCGTCCAACATGAGACCGACTGCCTGGAGTTTTTTGTGGAATTTGGGAACTTCAAAAATATAGAGTGCAGACTATTCCCATATATCAAATTTATTTCCAATAACTTTAGTATTCTTTTAAATCCATCTCTATAATCCCCCATATCCCTTAATTTGTATCCACCAATTACATACACCTTATATGTCATATCTATATTTACATATTGATATTTTATTTAGTACATTCCTCGAGTGATGTTTCTGATGACTGTTGTTAAACTTTTTAACAAAATGACTTTATAATATCTACGTAACGTTGGTGGTCTGACCTACTTCGTTAGTGTCGACATCTTGATGTCTGTAGTCGGGCCTTTGCTACTGAATCTAGACCTTATACACGGGAAACTTTATGTTTTCAATATAATACTATGATATTTTCAAAGCTGGTGAGCTGAGGGCTAGATAATGTATGCATACAGTGCAGGGCGACAACCCACTGTCAAACGTTAGACCGATATATCCTTTTAATAGTATTTTAGAATAACAATTATGTTGTTCTTTCAAATTCCTGGTTTATTAGCCGTCATTCGGGATATAATCTTGAGTATATAAGTTGCTAAATTAAATATTTTTTGTCTAGTTGCAAACTGCAGTATGTTCATATTAATTAAATTATTTACTGTTGTAGAACCACTACCTACTTATACTTTTGAAAGATCTATAATTTCTCTAATTTATTTAATTATATTTTTTTTTTAACTCTGGTTTTTATGACTACCACTTGGGTAGGCCTACTACCATCTTTAATTGCAAAGTCTAAATTTAATTATGGGTGTATGTGGAGTTGTTTTCTCCATAAATAAAAATTATTTCTGAGGTAGGGATGATCATATGCTCTGGTTCCTTTGGAACGGAGGATTGACCTGTTACATGCAGAAGGGTTTAGCCTTTTGTATGCTTCGTGGTCGTGTGTCTGTGGTACCTTTGGAACATATAGTTTGGCCTTTATATTGTATAAGGTTCTGGCCTTTTACCTGCACCTTTTTTTTTGTGTGTGTTTTGTGGGTTTTTTGAATAGGAAAGCAGGGTTCTGGTATGCAGATTGGTTATTAGTCTACTTAGTGTCATTTAATTTTTTGTTTTGTTTCTTTACTGCCTTCGAGACTATGCGTACTACTACTGTAGTCTAGATTAACCTTTCTGTACCTTCATTTATTTTTTCCCCATCACTGCAAGGTCCTACTTTGTGTTGGATCATTTGGTACTCTGTTCCCTGTTTCAGACTGGTTTTATCTTTCGGCTGTTTGTCCCAGCTGGTGCTAGTAGTAGGCCAATATTTTTTTAGATTTTTATTTTTTTTAATATGTGTAGTGCACTAGGCCCTTGTTGCTGGCTATTCCGTTACTTACTAAATGACGGGTATTTATATCATATACTGGTATTATATATATATAATTTTTTTATAATTAGTTAAGGAACCATTGCATGGGTTCTACCAACTTGTCCATTACTAACATTAGACTGAAATATGTGACCATTGATTTGTGGTTAGGGTATGGCTATATCTCGAAAACCACGGCTTATCTCATACCCCTGATGAAGGAAGATAGGCATTTCAGGACTTGAAATTTAGGTTCAACCTATTTGCGTGTTTTGTTATAATTTAATAATTATTTTTCATGGTACTTCCAATTTATAAACTTTGGGAGAACTCTGATGAATAATTTTCTTTTTAAGGCTTCAAATTGTTCAGTGTTCATATATCGTCCAACATGAGACCGACTGCCTGGAGTTTTTTGTGGAATTTGGGAACTTCAAAAATATAGAGTGCAGACTATTCCCATATATCGAATTTATTTCCAATAACTTTAGTATTCTTTTAAATCCATCTCTATAATCCCCCATATCCCTTAATTTGTATCCACCAATTACATTAACCTTATATGTCATATCTATATTTACATATTGATATTTTATTTAGTACATTCCTCGAGTGATGTTTCTGATGACTGTTGTTAAACTTTTTAACAAAATGACTTTATAATATCTACGTAACGTTGGTGGTCTGACCTACTTCGTTAGTGTCGACATCTTGATGTCTGTAGTCGGGCCTTTGCTACTGAATCTAGACCTTATACACGGGAAACTTTATGTTTTCAATATAATACTATGATATTTTCAAAGCTGGTGAGCTGAGGGCTAGATAATGTATGCATACAGTGCAGGGCGACAACCCACTGTCAAACGTTAGACCGATATATCCTTTTAATAGTATTTTAGAATAACAATTATGTTGTTCTTTCAAATTCCTGGTTTATTAGCCGTCATTCGGGATATAATCTTGAGTATATAAGTTGCTAAATTAAATATTTTTTGTCTAGTTGCAAACTGCAGTATGTTCATATTAATTAAATTATTTACTGTTGTAGAACCACTACCTACTTATACTTTTGAAAGATCTATAATTTCTCTAATTTATTTAATTATATTTTTTTTTTAACTCTGGTTTTTATGACTACCACTTGGGTAGGCCTACTACCATCTTTAATTGCAAAGTCTAAATTTAATTATGGGTGTATGTGGAGTTGTTTTCTCCATAAATAAAAATTATTTCTGAGGTAGGGATGATCATATGCTCTGGTTCCTTTGGAACGGAGGATTGACCTGTTACATGCAGAAGGGTTTAGCCTTTTGTATGCTTCGTGGTCGTGTGTCTGTGGTACCTTTGGAACATATAGTTTGGCCTTTATATTGTATAAGGTTCTGGCCTTTTACCTGCACCTTTTTTTTTGTGTGTGTTTTGTGGGTTTTTTGAATAGGAAAGCAGGGTTCTGGTATGCAGATTGGTTATTAGTCTACTTAGTGTCATTTAATTTTTTGTTTTGTTTCTTTACTGCCTTCGAGACTATGCGTACTACTACTGTAGTCTAGATTAACCTTTCTGTACCTTCATTTATTTTTTCCCCATCACTGCAAGGTCCTACTTTGTGTTGGATCATTTGGTACTCTGTTCCCTGTTTCAGACTGGTTTTATCTTTCGGCTGTTTGTCCCAGCTGGTGCTAGTAGTAGGCCAATATATTTTTTTTAGATTTTTATTTTTTTTAATATGTGTAGTGCACTAGGCCCTTGTTGCTGGCTATTCCGTTACTTACTAAATGACGGGTATTTATATCATATACTGGTATTATATATATATAATTTTTTTATAATTAGTTAAGGAACCATTGCATGGGTTCTACCAACTTGTCCATTACTAACATTAGACTGAAATATGTGACCATTGATTTGTGGTTAGGGTATGGCTATATCTCGAAAACCACGGCTTATCTCATACCCCTGATGAAGGAAGATAGGCATTTCAGGACTTGAAATTTAGGTTCAACCTATTTGCGTGTTTTGTTATAATTTAATAATTATTTTTCATGGTACTTCCAATTTATAAACTTTGGGAGAACTCTGATGAATAATTTTCTTTTTAAGGCTTCAAATTGTTCAGTGTTCATATATCGTCCAACATGAGACCGACTGCCTGGAGTTTTTTGTGGAATTTGGGAACTTCAAAAATATAGAGTGCAGACTATTCCCATATATCGAATTTATTTCCAATAACTTTAGTATTCTTTTAAATCCATCTCTATAATCCCCCATATCCCTTAATTTGTATCCACCAATTACATTAACCTTATATGTCATATCTATATTTACATATTGATATTTTATTTAGTACATTCCTCGAGTGATGTTTCTGATGACTGTTGTTAAACTTTTTAACAAAATGACTTTATAATATCTACGTAACGTTGGTGGTCTGACCTACTTCGTTAGTGTCGACATCTTGATGTCTGTAGTCGGGCCTTTGCTACTGAATCTAGACCTTATACACGGGAAACTTTATGTTTTCAATATAATACTATGATATTTTCAAAGCTGGTGAGCTGAGGGCTAGATAATGTATGCATACAGTGCAGGGCGACAACCCACTGTCAAACGTTAGACCGATATATCCTTTTAATAGTATTTTAGAATAACAATTATGTTGTTCTTTCAAATTCCTGGTTTATTAGCCGTCATTCGGGATATAATCTTGAGTATATAAGTTGCTAAATTAAATATTTTTTGTCTAGTTGCAAACTGCAGTATGTTCATATTAATTAAATTATTTACTGTTGTAGAACCACTACCTACTTATACTTTTGAAAGATCTATAATTTCTCTAATTTATTTAATTATATTTTTTTTTTAACTCTGGTTTTTATGACTACCACTTGGGTAGGCCTACTACCATCTTTAATTGCAAAGTCTAAATTTAATTATGGGTGTATGTGGAGTTGTTTTCTCCATAAATAAAAATTATTTCTGAGGTAGGGATGATCATATGCTCTGGTTCCTTTGGAACGGAGGATTGACCTGTTACATGCAGAAGGGTTTAGCCTTTTGTATGCTTCGTGGTCGTGTGTCTGTGGTACCTTTGGAACATATAGTTTGGCCTTTATATTGTATAAGGTTCTGGCCTTTTACCTGCACCTTTTTTTTTGTGTGTGTTTTGTGGGTTTTTTGAATAGGAAAGCAGGGTTCTGGTATGCAGATTGGTTATTAGTCTACTTAGTGTCATTTAATTTTTTGTTTTGTTTCTTTACTGCCTTCGAGACTATGCGTACTACTACTGTAGTCTAGATTAACCTTTCTGTACCTTCATTTATTTTTTCCCCATCACTGCAAGGTCCTACTTTGTGTTGGATCATTTGGTACTCTGTTCCCTGTTTCAGACTGGTTTTATCTTTCGGCTGTTTGTCCCAGCTGGTGCTAGTAGTAGGCCAATATTTTTTTAGATTTTTATTTTTTTAATATGTGTAGTGCACTAGGCCCTTGTTGCTGGCTATTCCGTTACTTACTAAATGACGGGTATTTATATCATATACTGGTATTATATATATATAATTTTTTTATAATTAGTTAAGGAACCATTGCATGGGTTCTACCAACTTGTCCATTACTAACATTAGACTGAAATATGTGACCATTGATTTGTGGTTAGGGTATGGCTATATCTCGAAAACCACGGCTTATCTCATACCCCTGATGAAGGAAGATAGGCATTTCAGGACTTGAAATTTAGGTTCAACCTATTTGCGTGTTTTGTTATAATTTAATAATTATTTTTCATGGTACTTCCAATTTATAAACTTTGGGAGAACTCTGATGAATAATTTTCTTTTTAAGGCTTCAAATTGTTCAGTGTTCATATATCGTCCAACATGAGACCGACTGCCTGGAGTTTTTTGTGGAATTTGGGAACTTCAAAAATATAGAGTGCAGACTATTCCCATATATCGAATTTATTTCCAATAACTTTAGTATTCTTTTAAATCCATCTCTATAATCCCCCATATCCCTTAATTTGTATCCACCAATTACATTAACCTTATATGTCATATCTATATTTACATATTGATATTTTATTTAGTACATTCCTCGAGTGATGTTTCTGATGACTGTTGTTAAACTTTTTAACAAAATGACTTTATAATATCTACGTAACGTTGGTGGTCTGACCTACTTCGTTAGTGTCGACATCTTGATGTCTGTAGTCGGGCCTTTGCTACTGAATCTAGACCTTATACACGGGAAACTTTATGTTTTCAATATAATACTATGATATTTTCAAAGCTGGTGAGCTGAGGGCTAGATAATGTATGCATACAGTGCAGGGCGACAACCCACTGTCAAACGTTAGACCGATATATCCTTTTAATAGTATTTTAGAATAACAATTATGTTGTTCTTTCAAATTCCTGGTTTATTAGCCGTCATTCGGGATATAATCTTGAGTATATAAGTTGCTAAATTAAATATTTTTTGTCTAGTTGCAAACTGCAGTATGTTCATATTAATTAAATTATTTACTGTTGTAGAACCACTACCTACTTATACTTTTGAAAGATCTATAATTTCTCTAATTTATTTAATTATATTTTTTTTTTAACTCTGGTTTTTATGACTACCACTTGGGTAGGCCTACTACCATCTTTAATTGCAAAGTCTAAATTTAATTATGGGTGTATGTGGAGTTGTTTTCTCCATAAATAAAAATTATTTCTGAGGTAGGGATGATCATATGCTCTGGTTCCTTTGGAACGGAGGATTGACCTGTTACATGCAGAAGGGTTTAGCCTTTTGTATGCTTCGTGGTCGTGTGTCTGTGGTACCTTTGGAACATATAGTTTGGCCTTTATATTGTATAAGGTTCTGGCCTTTTACCTGCACCTTTTTTTTTTGTGTGTGTTTTGTGGGTTTTTTGAATAGGAAAGCAGGGTTCTGGTATGCAGATTGGTTATTAGTCTACTTAGTGTCATTTAATTTTTTGTTTTGTTTCTTTACTGCCTTCGAGACTATGCGTACTACTACTGTAGTCTAGATTAACCTTTCTGTACCTTCATTTATTTTTTCCCCATCACTGCAAGGTCCTACTTTGTGTTGGATCATTTGGTACTCTGTTCCCTGTTTCAGACTGGTTTTATCTTTCGGCTGTTTGTCCCAGCTGGTGCTAGTAGTAGGCCAATATTTTTTTAGATTTTTATTTTTTTTAATATGTGTAGTGCACTAGGCCCTTGTTGCTGGCTATTCCGTTACTTACTAAATGACGGGTATTTATATCATATACTGGTATTATATATATATAATTTTTTTATAATTAGTTAAGGAACCATTGCATGGGCTCTACCAACTTGTCCATTACTAACATTAGACTGAAATATGTGACCATTGATTTGTGGTTAGGGTATGGCTATATCTCGAAAACCACGGCTTATCTCATACCCCTGATGAAGGAAGATAGGCATTTCAGGACTTGAAATTTAGGTTCAACCTATTTGCGTGTTTTGTTATAATTTAATAATTATTTTTCATGGTACTTCCAATTTATAAACTTTGGGAGAACTCTGATGAATAATTTTCTTTTTAAGGCTTCAAATTGTTCAGTGTTCATATATCGTCCAACATGAGACCGACTGCCTGGAGTTTTTTGTGGAATTTGGGAACTTCAAAAATATAGAGTGCAGACTATTCCCATATATCGAATTTATTTCCAATAACTTTAGTATTCTTTTAAATCCATCTCTATAATCCCCCATATCCCTTAATTTGTATCCACCAATTACATTAACCTTATATGTCATATCTATATTTACATATTGATATTTTATTTAGTACATTCCTCGAGTGATGTTTCTGATGACTGTTGTTAAACTTTTTAACAAAATGACTTTATAATATCTACGTAACGTTGGTGGTCTGACCTACTTCGTTAGTGTCGACATCTTGATGTCTGTAGTCGGGCCTTTGCTACTGAATCTAGACCTTATACACGGGAAACTTTATGTTTTCAATATAATACTATGATATTTTCAAAGCTGGTGAGCTGAGGGCTAGATAATGTATGCATACAGTGCAGGGCGACAACCCACTGTCAAACGTTAGACCGATATATCCTTTTAATAGTATTTTAGAATAACAATTATGTTGTTCTTTCAAATTCCTGGTTTATTAGCCGTCATTCGGGATATAATCTTGAGTATATAAGTTGCTAAATTAAATATTTTTTGTCTAGTTGCAAACTGCAGTATGTTCATATTAATTAAATTATTTACTGTTGTAGAACCACTACCTACTTATACTTTTGAAAGATCTATAATTTCTCTAATTTATTTAATTATATTTTTTTTTTAACTCTGGTTTTTATGACTACCACTTGGGTAGGCCTACTACCATCTTTAATTGCAAAGTCTAAATTTAATTATGGGTGTATGTGGAGTTGTTTTCTCCATAAATAAAAATTATTTCTGAGGTAGGGATGATCATATGCTCTGGTTCCTTTGGAACGGAGGATTGACCTGTTACATGCAGAAGGGTTTAGCCTTTTGTATGCTTCGTGGTCGTGTGTCTGTGGTACCTTTGGAACATATAGTTTGGCCTTTATATTGTATAAGGTTCTGGCCTTTTACCTGCACCTTTTTTTTTGTGTGTGTTTTGTGGGTTTTTTGAATAGGAAAGCAGGGTTCTGGTATGCAGATTGGTTATTAGTCTACTTAGTGTCATTTAATTTTTTGTTTTGTTTCTTTACTGCCTTCGAGACTATGCGTACTACTACTGTAGTCTAGATTAACCTTTCTGTACCTTCATTTATTTTTTCCCCATCACTGCAAGGTCCTACTTTGTGTTGGATCATTTGGTACTCTGTTCCCTGTTTCAGACTGGTTTTATCTTTCGGCTGTTTGTCCCAGCTGGTGCTAGTAGTAGGCCAATATTTTTTTAGATTTTTATTTTTTTTAATATGTGTAGTGCACTAGGCCCTTGTTGCTGGCTATTCCGTTACTTACTAAATGACGGGTATTTATATCATATACTGGTATTATATATATATAATTTTTTTATAATTAGTTAAGGAACCATTGCATGGGTTCTACCAACTTGTCCATTACTAACATTAGACTGAAATATGTGACCATTGATTTGTGGTTAGGGTATGGCTATATCTCGAAAACCACGGCTTATCTCATACCCCTGATGAAGGAAGATAGGCATTTCAGGACTTGAAATTTAGGTTCAACCTATTTGCGTGTTTTGTTATAATTTAATAATTATTTTTCATGGTACTTCCAATTTATAAACTTTGGGAGAACTCTGATGAATAATTTTCTTTTTAAGGCTTCAAATTGTTCAGTGTTCATATATCGTCCAACATGAGACCGACTGCCTGGAGTTTTTTGTGGAATTTGGGAACTTCAAAAATATAGAGTGCAGACTATTCCCATATATCGAATTTATTTCCAATAACTTTAGTATTCTTTTAAATCCATCTCTATAATCCCCCATATCCCTTAATTTGTATCCACCAATTACATTAACCTTATATGTCATATCTATATTTACATATTGATATTTTATTTAGTACATTCCTCGAGTGATGTTTCTGATGACTGTTGTTAAACTTTTTAACAAAATGACTTTATAATATCTACGTAACGTTGGTGGTCTGACCTACTTCGTTAGTGTCGACATCTTGATGTCTGTAGTCGGGCCTTTGCTACTGAATCTAGACCTTATACACGGGAAACTTTATGTTTTCAATATAATACTATGATATTTTCAAAGCTGGTGAGCTGAGGGCTAGATAATGTATGCATACAGTGCAGGGCGACAACCCACTGTCAAACGTTAGACCGATATATCCTTTTAATAGTATTTTAGAATAACAATTATGTTGTTCTTTCAAATTCCTGGTTTATTAGCCGTCATTCGGGATATAATCTTGAGTATATAAGTTGCTAAATTAAATATTTTTTGTCTAGTTGCAAACTGCAGTATGTTCATATTAATTAAATTATTTACTGTTGTAGAACCACTACCTACTTATACTTTTGAAAGATCTATAATTTCTCTAATTTATTTAATTATATTTTTTTTTTAACTCTGGTTTTTATGACTACCACTTGGGTAGGCCTACTACCATCTTTAATTGCAAAGTCTAAATTTAATTATGGGTGTATGTGGAGTTGTTTTCTCCATAAATAAAAATTATTTCTGAGGTAGGGATGATCATATGCTCTGGTTCCTTTGGAACGGAGGATTGACCTGTTACATGCAGAAGGGTTTAGCCTTTTGTATGCTTCGTGGTCGTGTGTCTGTGGTACCTTTGGAACATATAGTTTGGCCTTTATATTGTATAAGGTTCTGGCCTTTTACCTGCACCTTTTTTTTTTGTGTGTGTTTTGTGGGTTTTTTGAATAGGAAAGCAGGGTTCTGGTATGCAGATTGGTTATTAGTCTACTTAGTGTCATTTAATTTTTTGTTTTGTTTCTTTACTGCCTTCGAGACTATGCGTACTACTACTGTAGTCTAGATTAACCTTTCTGTACCTTCATTTATTTTTTCCCCATCACTGCAAGGTCCTACTTTGTGTTGGATCATTTGGTACTCTGTTCCCTGTTTCAGACTGGTTTTATCTTTCGGCTGTTTGTCCCAGCTGGTGCTAGTAGTAGGCCAATATTTTTTTAGATTTTTATTTTTTTTAATATGTGTAGTGCACTAGGCCCTTGTTGCTGGCTATTCCGTTACTTACTAAATGACGGGTATTTATATCATATACTGGTATTATATATATATAATTTTTTTATAATTAGTTAAGGAACCATTGCATGGGTTCTACCAACTTGTCCATTACTAACATTAGACTGAAATATGTGACCATTGATTTGTGGTTAGGGTATGGCTATATCTCGAAAACCACGGCTTATCTCATACCCCTGATGAAGGAAGATAGGCATTTCAGGACTTGAAATTTAGGTTCAACCTATTTGCGTGTTTTGTTATAATTTAATAATTATTTTTCATGGTACTTCCAATTTATAAACTTTGGGAGAACTCTGATGAATAATTTTCTTTTTAAGGCTTCAAATTGTTCAGTGTTCATATATCGTCCAACATGAGACCGACTGCCTGGAGTTTTTTGTGGAATTTGGGAACTTCAAAAATATAGAGTGCAGACTATTCCCATATATCGAATTTATTTCCAATAACTTTAGTATTCTTTTAAATCCATCTCTATAATCCCCCATATCCCTTAATTTGTATCCACCAATTACATTATAATTAACCTTATATGTCATATCTATATTTACATATTGATATTTTATTTAGTACATTCCTCGAGTGATGTTTCTGATGACTGTTGTTAAACTTTTTAACAAAATGACTTTATAATATCTACGTAACGTTGGTGGTCTGACCTACTTCGTTAGTGTCGACATCTTGATGTCTGTAGTCGGGCCTTTGCTACTGAATCTAGACCTTATACACGGGAAACTTTATGTTTTCAATATAATACTATGATATTTTCAAAGCTGGTGAGCTGAGGGCTAGATAATGTATGCATACAGTGCAGGGCGACAACCCACTGTCAAACGTTAGACCGATATATCCTTTTAATAGTATTTTAGAATAACAATTATGTTGTTCTTTCAAATTCCTGGTTTATTAGCCGTCATTCGGGATATAATCTTGAGTATATAAGTTGCTAAATTAAATATTTTTTGTCTAGTTGCAAACTGCAGTATGTTCATATTAATTAAATTATTTACTGTTGTAGAACCACTACCTACTTATACTTTTGAAAGATCTATAATTTCTCTAATTTATTTAATTATATTTTTTTTTTAACTCTGGTTTTTATGACTACCACTTGGGTAGGCCTACTACCATCTTTAATTGCAAAGTCTAAATTTAATTATGGGTGTATGTGGAGTTGTTTTCTCCATAAATAAAAATTATTTCTGAGGTAGGGATGATCATATGCTCTGGTTCCTTTGGAACGGAGGATTGACCTGTTACATGCAGAAGGGTTTAGCCTTTTGTATGCTTCGTGGTCGTGTGTCTGTGGTACCTTTGGAACATATAGTTTGGCCTTTATATTGTATAAGGTTCTGGCCTTTTACCTGCACCTTTTTTTTTTGTGTGTGTTTTGTGGGTTTTTTGAATAGGAAAGCAGGGTTCTGGTATGCAGATTGGTTATTAGTCTACTTAGTGTCATTTAATTTTTTGTTTTGTTTCTTTACTGCCTTCGAGACTATGCGTACTACTACTGTAGTCTAGATTAACCTTTCTGTACCTTCATTTATTTTTTCCCCATCACTGCAAGGTCCTACTTTGTGTTGGATCATTTGGTACTCTGTTCCCTGTTTCAGACTGGTTTTATCTTTCGGCTGTTTGTCCCAGCTGGTGCTAGTAGTAGGCCAATATTTTTTTAGATTTTTATTTTTTTTAATATGTGTAGTGCACTAGGCCCTTGTTGCTGGCTATTCCGTTACTTACTAAATGACGGGTATTTATATCATATACTGGTATTATATATATATAATTTTTTTATAATTAGTTAAGGAACCATTGCATGGGTTCTACCAACTTGTCCATTACTAACATTAGACTGAAATATGTGACCATTGATTTGTGGTTAGGGTATGGCTATATCTCGAAAACCACGGCTTATCTCATACCCCTGATGAAGGAAGATAGGCATTTCAGGACTTGAAATTTAGGTTCAACCTATTTGCGTGTTTTGTTATAATTTAATAATTATTTTTCATGGTACTTCCAATTTATAAACTTTGGGAGAACTCTGATGAATAATTTTCTTTTTAAGGCTTCAAATTGTTCAGTGTTCATATATCGTCCAACATGAGACCGACTGCCTGGAGTTTTTTGTGGAATTTGGGAACTTCAAAAATATAGAGTGCAGACTATTCCCATATATCGAATTTATTTCCAATAACTTTAGTATTCTTTTAAATCCATCTCTATAATCCCCCATATCCCTTAATTTGTATCCACCAATTACATTAACCTTATATGTCATATCTATATTTACATATTGATATTTTATTTAGTACATTCCTCGAGTGATGTTTCTGATGACTGTTGTTAAACTTTTTAACAAAATGACTTTATAATATCTACGTAACGTTGGTGGTCTGACCTACTTCGTTAGTGTCGACATCTTGATGTCTGTAGTCGGGCCTTTGCTACTGAATCTAGACCTTATACACGGGAAACTTTATGTTTTCAATATAATACTATGATATTTTCAAAGCTGGTGAGCTGAGGGCTAGATAATGTATGCATACAGTGCAGGGCGACAACCCACTGTCAAACGTTAGACCGATATATCCTTTTAATAGTATTTTAGAATAACAATTATGTTGTTCTTTCAAATTCCTGGTTTATTAGCCGTCATTCGGGATATAATCTTGAGTATATAAGTTGCTAAATTAAATATTTTTTGTCTAGTTGCAAACTGCAGTATGTTCATATTAATTAAATTATTTACTGTTGTAGAACCACTACCTACTTATACTTTTGAAAGATCTATAATTTCTCTAATTTATTTAATTATATTTTTTTTTAACTCTGGTTTTTATGACTACCACTTGGGTAGGCCTACTACCATCTTTAATTGCAAAGTCTAAATTTAATTATGGGTGTATGTGGAGTTGTTTTCTCCATAAATAAAAATTATTTCTGAGGTAGGGATGATCATATGCTCTGGTTCCTTTGGAACGGAGGATTGACCTGTTACATGCAGAAGGGTTTAGCCTTTTGTATGCTTCGTGGTCGTGTGTCTGTGGTACCTTTGGAACATATAGTTTGGCCTTTATATTGTATAAGGTTCTGGCCTTTTACCTGCACCTTTTTTTTTGTGTGTGTTTTGTGGGTTTTTTGAATAGGAAAGCAGGGTTCTGGTATGCAGATTGGTTATTAGTCTACTTAGTGTCATTTATTTTTTTGTTTTGTTTCTTTACTGCCTTCGAGACTATGCGTACTACTACTGTAGTCTAGATTAACCTTTCTGTACCTTCATTTATTTTTTCCCCATCACTGCAAGGTCCTACTTTGTGTTGGATCATTTGGTACTCTGTTCCCTGTTTCAGACTGGTTTTATCTTTCGGCTGTTTGTCCCAGCTGGTGCTAGTAGTAGGCCAATATTTTTTTAGATTTTTATTTTTTTTAATATGTGTAGTGCACTAGGCCCTTGTTGCTGGCTATTCCGTTACTTACTAAATGACGGGTATTTATATCATATACTGGTATTATATATATATATTTTTTTTATTATTAGTTAAGGAACCATTGCATGGGTTCTACCAACTTGTCCATTACTAACATTAGACTGAAATATGTGACCATTGATTTGTGGTTAGGGTATGGCTATATCTCGAAAACCACGGCTTATCTCATACCCCTGATGAAGGAAGATAGGCATTTCAGGACTTGAAATTTAGGTTCAACCTATTTGCGTGTTTTGTTATAATTTAATAATTATTTTTCATGGTACTTCCAATTTATAAACTTTGGGAGAACTCTGATGAATAATTTTCTTTTTAAGGCTTCAAATTGTTCAGTGTTCATATATCGTCCAACATGAGACCGACTGCCTGGAGTTTTTTGTGGAATTTGGGAACTTCAAAAATATAGAGTGCAGACTATTCCCATATATCGAATTTATTTCCAATAACTTTAGTATTCTTTTAAATCCATCTCTATAATCCCCCATATCCCTTAATTTGTATCCACCAATTACATTAACCTTATATGTCATATCTATATTTACATATTGATATTTTATTTAGTACATTCCTCGAGTGATGTTTCTGATGACTGTTGTTAAACTTTTTAACAAAATGACTTTATAATATCTACGTAACGTTGGTGGTCTGACCTACTTCGTTAGTGTCGACATCTTGATGTCTGTAGTCGGGCCTTTGCTACTGAATCTAGACCTTATACACGGGAAACTTTATGTTTTCAATATAATACTATGATATTTTCAAAGCTGGTGAGCTGAGGGCTAGATAATGTATGCATACAGTGCAGGGCGACAACCCACTGTCAAACGTTAGACCGATATATCCTTTTAATAGTATTTTAGAATAACAATTATGTTGTTCTTTCAAATTCCTGGTTTATTAGCCGTCATTCGGGATATAATCTTGAGTATATAAGTTGCTAAATTAAATATTTTTTGTCTAGTTGCAAACTGCAGTATGTTCATATTAATTAAATTATTTACTGTTGTAGAACCACTACCTACTTATACTTTTGAAAGATCTATAATTTCTCTAATTTATTTAATTATATTTTTTTTTAACTCTGGTTTTTATGACTACCACTTGGGTAGGCCTACTACCATCTTTAATTGCAAAGTCTAAATTTAATTATGGGTGTATGTGGAGTTGTTTTCTCCATAAATAAAAATTATTTCTGAGGTAGGGATGATCATATGCTCTGGTTCCTTTGGAACGGAGGATTGACCTGTTACATGCAGAAGGGTTTAGCCTTTTGTATGCTTCGTGGTCGTGTGTCTGTGGTACCTTTGGAACATATAGTTTGGCCTTTATATTGTATAAGGTTCTGGCCTTTTACCTGCACCTTTTTTTTTGTGTGTGTTTTGTGGGTTTTTTGAATAGGAAAGCAGGGTTCTGGTATGCAGATTGGTTATTAGTCTACTTAGTGTCATTTATTTTTTTGTTTTGTTTCTTTACTGCCTTCGAGACTATGCGTACTACTACTGTAGTCTAGATTAACCTTTCTGTACCTTCATTTATTTTTTCCCCATCACTGCAAGGTCCTACTTTGTGTTGGATCATTTGGTACTCTGTTCCCTGTTTCAGACTGGTTTTATCTTTCGGCTGTTTGTCCCAGCTGGTGCTAGTAGTAGGCCAATATTTTTTTAGATTTTTATTTTTTTTAATATGTGTAGTGCACTAGGCCCTTGTTGCTGGCTATTCCGTTACTTACTAAATGACGGGTATTTATATCATATACTGGTATTATATATATATATTTTTTTTATTATTAGTTAAGGAACCATTGCATGGGTTCTACCAACTTGTCCATTACTAACATTAGACTGAAATATGTGACCATTGATTTGTGGTTAGGGTATGGCTATATCTCGAAAACCACGGCTTATCTCATACCCCTGATGAAGGAAGATAGGCATTTCAGGACTTGAAATTTAGGTTCAACCTATTTGCGTGTTTTGTTATAATTTAATAATTATTTTTCATGGTACTTCCAATTTATAAACTTTGGGAGAACTCTGATGAATAATTTTCTTTTTAAGGCTTCAAATTGTTCAGTGTTCATATATCGTCCAACATGAGACCGACTGCCTGGAGTTTTTTGTGGAATTTGGGAACTTCAAAAATATAGAGTGCAGACTATTCCCATATATCGAATTTATTTCCAATAACTTTAGTATTCTTTTAAATCCATCTCTATAATCCCCCATATCCCTTAATTTGTATCCACCAATTACATTAACCTTATATGTCATATCTATATTTACATATTGATATTTTATTTAGTACATTCCTCGAGTGATGTTTCTGATGACTGTTGTTAAACTTTTTAACAAAATGACTTTATAATATCTACGTAACGTTGGTGGTCTGACCTACTTCGTTAGTGTCGACATCTTGATGTCTGTAGTCGGGCCTTTGCTACTGAATCTAGACCTTATACACGGGAAACTTTATGTTTTCAATATAATACTATGATATTTTCAAAGCTGGTGAGCTGAGGGCTAGATAATGTATGCATACAGTGCAGGGCGACAACCCACTGTCAAACGTTAGACCGATATATCCTTTTAATAGTATTTTAGAATAACAATTATGTTGTTCTTTCAAATTCCTGGTTTATTAGCCGTCATTCGGGATATAATCTTGAGTATATAAGTTGCTAAATTAAATATTTTTTGTCTAGTTGCAAACTGCAGTATGTTCATATTAATTAAATTATTTACTGTTGTAGAACCACTACCTACTTATACTTTTGAAAGATCTATAATTTCTCTAATTTATTTAATTATATTTTTTTTTTAACTCTGGTTTTTATAACTACCACTTGGGTAGGCCTACTACCATCTTTAATTGCAAAGTCTAAATTTAATTATGGGTGTATGTGGAGTTGTTTTCTCCATAAATAAAAATTATTTCTGAGGTAGGGATGATCATATGCTCTGGTTCCTTTGGAACGGAGGATTGACCTGTTACATGCAGAAGGGTTTAGCCTTTTGTATGCTTCGTGGTCGTGTGTCTGTGGTACCTTTGGAACATATAGTTTGGCCTTTATATTGTATAAGGTTCTGGCCTTTTACCTGCACCTTTTTTTTTTTGTGTGTGTTTTGTGGGTTTTTTGAATAGGAAAGCAGGGTTCTGGTATGCAGATTGGTTATTAGTCTACTTAGTGTCATTTAATTTTTTGTTTTGTTTCTTTACTGCCTTCGAGACTATGCGTACTACTACTGTAGTCTAGATTAACCTTTCTGTACCTTCATTTATTTTTTCCCCATCACTGCAAGGTCCTACTTTGTGTTGGATCATTTGGTACTCTGTTCCCTGTTTCAGACTGGTTTTATCTTTCGGCTGTTTGTCCCAGCTGGTGCTAGTAGTAGGCCAATATTTTTTTAGATTTTTATTTTTTTTAATATGTGTAGTGCACTAGGCCCTTGTTGCTGGCTATTCCGTTACTTACTAAATGACGGGTATTTATATCATATACTGGTATTATATATATATAATTTTTTTATAATTAGTTAAGGAACCATTGCATGGGTTCTACCAACTTGTCCATTACTAACATTAGACTGAAATATGTGACCATTGATTTGTGGTTAGGGTATGGCTATATCTCGAAAACCACGGCTTATCTCATACCCCTGATGAAGGAAGATAGGCATTTCAGGACTTGAAATTTAGGTTCAACCTATTTGCGTGTTTTGTTATAATTTAATAATTATTTTTCATGGTACTTCCAATTTATAAACTTTGGGAGAACTCTGATGAATAATTTTCTTTTTAAGGCTTCAAATTGTTCAGTGTTCATATATCGTCCAACATGAGACCGACTGCCTGGAGTTTTTTGTGGAATTTGGGAACTTCAAAAATATAGAGTGCAGACTATTCCCATATATCGAATTTATTTCCAATAACTTTAGTATTCTTTTAAATCCATCTCTATAATCCCCCATATCCCTTAATTTGTATCCACCAATTACATTAACCTTATATGTCATATCTATATTTACATATTGATATTTTATTTAGTACATTCCTCGAGTGATGTTTCTGATGACTGTTGTTAAACTTTTTAACAAAATGACTTTATAATATCTACGTAACGTTGGTGGTCTGACCTACTTCGTTAGTGTCGACATCTTGATGTCTGTAGTCGGGCCTTTGCTACTGAATCTAGACCTTATACACGGGAAACTTTATGTTTTCAATATAATACTATGATATTTTCAAAGCTGGTGAGCTGAGGGCTAGATAATGTATGCATACAGTGCAGGGCGACAACCCACTGTCAAACGTTAGACCGATATATCCTTTTAATAGTATTTTAGAATAACAATTATGTTGTTCTTTCAAATTCCTGGTTTATTAGCCGTCATTCGGGATATAATCTTGAGTATATAAGTTGCTAAATTAAATATTTTTTGTCTAGTTGCAAACTGCAGTATGTTCATATTAATTAAATTATTTACTGTTGTAGAACCACTACCTACTTATACTTTTGAAAGATCTATAATTTCTCTAATTTATTTAATTATATTTTTTTTTTAACTCTGGTTTTTATGACTACCACTTGGGTAGGCCTACTACCATCTCTAATTGCAAAGTCTAAATTTAATTATGGGTGTATGTGGAGTTGTTTTCTCCATAAATAAAAATTATTTCTGAGGTAGGGATGATCATATGCTCTGGTTCCTTTGGAACGGAGGATTGACCTGTTACATGCAGAAGGGTTTAGCCTTTTGTATGCTTCGTGGTCGTGTGTCTGTGGTACCTTTGGAACATATAGTTTGGCCTTTATATTGTATAAGGTTCTGGCCTTTTACCTGCACCTTTTTTTTTGTGTGTGTTTTGTGGGTTTTTTGAATAGGAAAGCAGGGTTCTGGTATGCAGATTGGTTATTAGTCTACTTAGTGTCATTTAATTTTTTGTTTTGTTTCTTTACTGCCTTCGAGACTATGCGTACTACTACTGTAGTCTAGATTAACCTTTCTGTACCTTCATTTATTTTTTCCCCATCACTGCAAGGTCCTACTTTGTGTTGGATCATTTGGTACTCTGTTCCCTGTTTCAGACTGGTTTTATCTTTCGGCTGTTTGTCCCAGCTGGTGCTAGTAGTAGGCCAATATTTTTTTAGATTTTTATTTTTTTTAATATGTGTAGTGCACTAGGCCCTTGTTGCTGGCTATTCCGTTACTTACTAAATGACGGGTATTTATATCATATACTGGTATTATATATATATAATTTTTTTATAATTAGTTAAGGAACCATTGCATGGGTTCTACCAACTTGTCCATTACTAACATTAGACTGAAATATGTGACCATTGATTTGTGGTTAGGGTATGGCTATATCTCGAAAACCACGGCTTATCTCATACCCCTGATGAAGGAAGATAGGCATTTCAGGACTTGAAATTTAGGTTCAACCTATTTGCGTGTTTTGTTATAATTTAATAATTATTTTTCATGGTACTTCCAATTTATAAACTTTGGGAGAACTCTGATGAATAATTTTCTTTTTAAGGCTTCAAATTGTTCAGTGTTCATATATCGTCCAACATGAGACCGACTGCCTGGAGTTTTTTGTGGAATTTGGGAACTTCAAAAATATAGAGTGCAGACTATTCCCATATATCGAATTTATTTCCAATAACTTTAGTATTCTTTTAAATCCATCTCTATAATCCCCCATATCCCTTAATTTGTATCCACCAATTACATTAACCTTATATGTCATATCTATATTTACATATTGATATTTTATTTAGTACATTCCTCGAGTGATGTTTCTGATGACTGTTGTTAAACTTTTTAACAAAATGACTTTATAATATCTACGTAACGTTGGTGGTCTGACCTACTTCGTTAGTGTCGACATCTTGATGTCTGTAGTCGGGCCTTTGCTACTGAATCTAGACCTTATACACGGGAAACTTTATGTTTTCAATATAATACTATGATATTTTCAAAGCTGGTGAGCTGAGGGCTAGATAATGTATGCATACAGTGCAGGGCGACAACCCACTGTCAAACGTTAGACCGATATATCCTTTTAATAGTATTTTAGAATAACAATTATGTTGTTCTTTCAAATTCCTGGTTTATTAGCCGTCATTCGGGATATAATCTTGAGTATATAAGTTGCTAAATTAAATATTTTTTGTCTAGTTGCAAACTGCAGTATGTTCATATTAATTAAATTATTTACTGTTGTAGAACCACTACCTACTTATACTTTTGAAAGATCTATAATTTCTCTAATTTATTTAATTATATTTTTTTTTTAACTCTGGTTTTTATGACTACCACTTGGGTAGGCCTACTACCATCTTTAATTGCAAAGTCTAAATTTAATTATGGGTGTATGTGGAGTTGTTTTCTCCATAAATAAAAATTATTTCTGAGGTAGGGATGATCATATGCTCTGGTTCCTTTGGAACGGAGGATTGACCTGTTACATGCAGAAGGGTTTAGCCTTTTGTATGCTTCGTGGTCGTGTGTCTGTGGTACCTTTGGAACATATAGTTTGGCCTTTATATTGTATAAGGTTCTGGCCTTTTACCTGCACCTTTTTTTTTGTGTGTGTTTTGTGGGTTTTTTGAATAGGAAAGCAGGGTTCTGGTATGCAGATTGGTTATTAGTCTACTTAGTGTCATTTAATTTTTTGTTTTGTTTCTTTACTGCCTTCGAGACTATGCGTACTACTACTGTAGTCTAGATTAACCTTTCTGTACCTTCATTTATTTTTTCCCCATCACTGCAAGGTCCTACTTTGTGTTGGATCATTTGGTACTCTGTTCCCTGTTTCAGACTGGTTTTATCTTTCGGCTGTTTGTCCCAGCTGGTGCTAGTAGTAGGCCAATATATTTTTTTAGATTTTTATTTTTTTTAATATGTGTAGTGCACTAGGCCCTTGTTGCTGGCTATTCCGTTACTTACTAAATGACGGGTATTTATATCATATACTGGTATTATATATATATAATTTTTTTATAATTAGTTAAGGAACCATTGCATGGGTTCTACCAACTTGTCCATTACTAACATTAGACTGAAATATGTGACCATTGATTTGTGGTTAGGGTATGGCTATATCTCGAAAACCACGGCTTATCTCATACCCCTGATGAAGGAAGATAGGCATTTCAGGACTTGAAATTTAGGTTCAACCTATTTGCGTGTTTTGTTATAATTTAATAATTATTTTTCATGGTACTTCCAATTTATAAACTTTGGGAGAACTCTGATGAATAATTTTCTTTTTAAGGCTTCAAATTGTTCAGTGTTCATATATCGTCCAACATGAGACCGACTGCCTGGAGTTTTTTGTGGAATTTGGGAACTTCAAAAATATAGAGTGCAGACTATTCCCATATATCGAATTTATTTCCAATAACTTTAGTATTCTTTTAAATCCATCTCTATAATCCCCCATATCCCTTAATTTGTATCCACCAATTACATTAACCTTATATGTCATATCTATATTTACATATTGATATTTTATTTAGTACATTCCTCGAGTGATGTTTCTGATGACTGTTGTTAAACTTTTTAACAAAATGACTTTATAATATCTACGTAACGTTGGTGGTCTGACCTACTTCGTTAGTGTCGACATCTTGATGTCTGTAGTCGGGCCTTTGCTACTGAATCTAGACCTTATACACGGGAAACTTTATGTTTTCAATATAATACTAAAAATAACTGCTAACACTGCCTTTACAACAAGCATCATTTCATGCGAATTCAGAAAACATATATAATTTGAAATGTATGTGTTTTAATGAAAATGTGTATTCTGTGTTTTTGTATGCTTTTGTATGTTTTCTTTTATTGTATGAATAATTCTTTAAGTGATATTAAAGAACCTTATTGAATAATAATTTAAATGTTAAAGCTTGCTATTTTGGGTTTAAATTCTTAGTAAATGTAAACCTCTGTGATATATGACTTCCAAAAAGAAGAATCAATCATATTCATATTTCATAGAATAAGAAAAAGGATGATGTATTAAAAATAAAGTAAGAACTCACTGTATGCGTGCTTCAATATCGATTTTGTGTTCTACGGATGCTGTTTGAATCTTTGTCAAATTCCATCTAACTATTTACTGCGAAAACAAGTAAAACATCATTTTGTTGCCCAGTTGGCATGTACACCATTACTGGAACTTATAGCCCGTCTATTTCTCACCCTGGCAATGTCATTTCGCATCGTCATTTACGGAAGTAATGACATGCAATCTGGGGTGGTTACTTCCATCGCTTCAATCAGCTTATTCCACTTCAGAACAATATGTTGTTGACCTGCATCTCATTGCCAGCCGGAGCAATGTCTCTTCTGGTACTTTTACAGATGACGGCAATATGACTTCCACAATAGTATTGATAAGAAGGAGTGAAAATTATAAATTAATATTCAGTGCACACATATTTAGCCATTGGTTGGTGATTTATGCATGAAACTCATTCTTTGTGTTTTTTTAATCCATATTCGAATAATATATATGCATTTCAGTTTTATAGTTAAAAAAATTGCTGATTAAGCCTGGATCTATTCAGTATTGTCTTCTTGAAATTATGATTTGTGTATCTAGCTCAGAGCATTAACGGCGGAGGCATTTCTTCCATGTTGCATAGGACTTTGTGCGGTGCATTTCACTGCCTTGTCAGCTGTCCCGGAGAGACTTACATAATATACACTACACCACTTATCCCTCTCCCCTCTTCCGACAACATATTGTCTTTGATTAGTTCATGGGCACCATATTGAATCACTGTCTTTGACTAATTCATGGCCACCATATTGGATCACTGTCTTTCACGTTTGTGATCTTGTCATTTGATTATCAGGATGTATCAGGATGCATCAGGACAATGTCACATGGCAGATGTCAATGTCAAGCTTACAGAGAGTGCTGATTTTACTCGATCAAAGGCGCAATATTAGATTACTGCATCGTTGACAAAGTCCAATAGAGTGACCTTGTGGTTATCATGTTGACCTTACATGGACTACAAATGTTAAAACAACGTCAATACACTTTGATGACCGCCATATTGAATTATTGACTCTTGATCTTGTGGTTGCTCACTAAGGTCATTAACTGTATCTTTGTGAAGATTATATCACATGACATAATGTGAAGTACAATCTCACTCATAGGGGGCTATGATTTGGCTTGCACATTGCTGACATATTTGATATACCGTTTCTATACTAATATGTGATACATCGTTTCTCTGTTGATACCTGTTGATACAACATCTTAGAGATAGGATTTATGATTTCGAGAATTATATCACGTTGTGGATTGTCAATCCTAGGTTCACATTTAATGATTTGAGGTTAAAAAATGATGCTTTTCACAATTTATCTTAAAAACTTGAAAGAATTAACGAACGAATGAACGAACAAAATAAGTAAATGTAAGTAAAGAAACAAAGATGCAACGAAATAAAGAAATGAGCGAACGAACGAACGAACGAACGAACGAACGAGCGAGCGAACGAACGAACGAACAAACGAGCGAACGAACGAGCGAACAGACAGACAGACAGACAGACCGACAGACAGACAGACAGCCAGCCAGACAGACAGACAGACAGACAGACAGACAGACAGACAGACAGACAGACAGACAGACAGACAGACAGACAGACAGAAAGACTGACTGACTGACTGACTGACTGACTGACTGACTGACTGACTGACTGACTGACTGACTGACTGACTGACTGACTGACTGACTGACTGACTGACTGACTGACTGACTGACTGACTGACTGACTGACTGACTGACTGACTGACTGACTGACTGACTGACTGACTGACTGACTGACTGACTGACTGACTGACTGACTGACTGACTGACTGACTGACTGACTGACTGACTGACTGACTGACTGACTGACTGACTGACTGACTGACTGACTGACTGACTGACTGACTGACTGACTGACTGACTGACTGACTGACTGACTGACTGACTGACTGACAGACAGACAGACAGACAGACAGACAGACAGACAGACAGACAGACAGACAACGTTTTGATTTGTTGTGATTCACACTCAATAGTGGCTGGATTCACTCTCCTAGCAGCCAGATGTGTATTCAAATTATCTTTTTCCTTAAGATGTGAATTGCTATCGCAAATATTCCAAAGGGAATAACATAATTCTGGACTTTAGATGCTGAATTGTTTGATATATTTTTCATTCATTTAAAGGTGGAATTGTTAATGCAATTTTCCGGATTCAAATGACGAAAAAATGTATTTGTGAAAAAATCGACATCTGTGAAATTGTATAATTTGATCAACTGATAAAAAAAAAATCGACATCAAACTTCATTTGATCAATTTCCAAGGATTGTATTACGTTTTGAAATTGCTTGGCCACGTATATATACGCGATTAGCACCACAAGGGTTATAAAATGTGAAATCAAAGATGAGAAAAGCATTATTATGAAGAATTTAAATTTTTTATTTGAACTAATTTTATTCCGAACACACCGTGTGGACCATAAGAGCGACAGCGCAGTTCATTATAGAGTCAAAAAACGAGCAGCGTTGAAACTCCTGTGCAGTTTTGCGACAACATTTCGCCAACGTTTGGTGTCTGCAGCGAGCTAAATCGGTTCAGCTTCTCTCACAAACCATCTTTGACTGCTGGTCTGATGGAATAAGTGCTCATTTGGACCAATGAATCAGGTCAGAACGAGGCTAGCGTCGACAATCGACCAGAGAACGACCTTCTGCTGCCGTGAGATGGATTTTTAACACACGTGGATTGAATAAAGACAGGGGGGTTGGAATACTTGTTATCCTGGTAAGCTAAACGTCACATAGTGAACACATTCAAGGATCCATGCACAAGACTCAAACGAAAAAGCGAAAACATTTGGCATTTGGCTGCAATAATACATAAAGTGAAAGCTCAATTTATCGGGTACAAATCTTATCGGTTTAATCTTAGGCGAACCTCAAACTATGCAATTCGTGGTTAGGTTGGATTTTGATTGGTTTGTAACAACCTCTTTTAGGAAAAAAAATTGATAGAATTCTCCAAGTAAAAAAATAATTTGATAGAAATATATATTTATATACCAGATTCTATGTTTATCAAGAAATCCCACCTCCTCCCGCTTACATCCGCTGCAAGTGTTTTGCTTATTGTTCATTATTCTTCTGACCGTTTTCCATGTATAAATATTCATAGTAGATTTGATCAATTAAAGACATGGATAAATATTCACTGGTTAATCTTGGTAACCGACTGTCAAGTAAGTTTATACCTATTTTGGTCTTTAAGGCTTCACTCTGTTACAACCACGTTTACATTACCAATATTTGAAGTGAAGCCCCTTTTATTTGTAGTTGTTTAATTTGATGTTTATTTTTAATAAACAATTGTTCCCCATTTCATGTGTCCCCCATTTCATGTGTCTGTTTTTTGTACTATAAATAGGACAATACAGTTTTTATCATTTATCAACAGACATTTACCACTATCCGGATATGACAGTGCATAGTAATTATCCTAATGTGTCTAAATTGGTCTGTGATTCACATTGAGCGTACGTACATGTAGTTACGAATATTGAACAAACCCCCCTCCCCCTCCCCACACACACACACACACACACATTTCGCTAGTGATGACATTTTATTAAAAATAGCACTCGAATTTTAAGACTCACTCACCATGCTCGTAAAACCACATTATAGCCCACACACCAGTCACAGGGCGTGTCTGATATTGGCTATGTGAATTACCACGGCGCCGTGAGAAACCAACTATTTGTCTGAGACAATCACATCAGCTGTTTCCTGTTCGCGACAAGACGCTAGTATTAGACATTCCCAACCAGAATCAAATGACTAGAGCCAGTACACATATTGTCTATGATCTGTCGTCTATTGGGTGACACCCTTTTAGTCAGAAGGCCCGTTAGTCAGAAGGCCCGATAGTCAGATGGTCCTTTAGTCAGAAGGCCCGTTAGTCAGAAGGCCCGTTAGTCAGATTATTTGTCCATTGGGCAGTGAACAATGCTAGGGGACGCTCCATATGATATCTGGCCATGTGGAGGGGGGGGGGGGGTAGCTATATTATTTTGAATAAACGTTTGTTGTCCAGCTATTTATAAAAAATGTTGAGAGTTGTGCATAATATAATTATTCAAGGGTACTTGAAAAATGCTGATACAATCCACTTGTTTTAAACAGAATTCGGTAGTTTAATAAATAGTTTGAGGGCGCAAAATAGCATGGAAATTATAATGTGAAATATGTAATAATGTTTTCTTATAAAGAAAGAAAACCCTTTTTAAAGTATACACAAAAAAATGCACTACTGAAAGTAAAACCCGTAGAACCCCATTAAGATGAAATGTTGCGTCTCTAGGACATTATCATATACTTTCGCCTAATAGTTGTTTATAAGTGATCTTGATATGATCTTGAAAAAAATTCAATGGCGGTTCGTAGCTCGTACATTTATATTAAAAACTACTATTATTGATGACTGATTGTTTGCTTGGTTGGCTTATTTTCAGTAATGAGTGTGCTTTAATTTTTTTTTGCACTATACTTTTTTGCATATATAAACTTTACTGAAATAGATGTGAAACGTGTGTCATAAGAAAACCCCACAATAATTCTCAACTCGTGTTTGTAGCCATCTGTTTAATTTATGTCAAGCGTTGATAAATGTATATTTTTTTCAGAATAAATATTAAATTGTTATTCCAAATATTCTGATAACTAGCATTATTTGTCGACTTTTTTGGGAAGGCTTGGGTCATATTCGAGAAAGCGCATTTTACCATGGGAGAATTATTATATAATGTGATTGCAGTGTATATTAGTACCGTGCTAATTAAGACCAGCCCAAAATTTGAATCTCATTATAATTTATTAACAGTATCTTGTTATCTCGACCATGGAGTGTACATTGCTGCCTACGATATGCAATTATTTTTATAATTATACTTACTTGTTCCTATATGTACGTACGGCTGCCCCGGCTCTAAGCAGAAAATTGACTGTTATTAATTTTACAGAGAGCTTGGCAATAACCACTTGATTCAATTATTATGGGTATTTTTCATTCATTTGACGCTGAAAATTACGTCAGCAACATTAGGTTCCAAAACATAATGAGTAGCCTATTACTAACGCAACCCTTATGAAAGTCCTAGACGTTGTTACTTGCACAAGTGAATAAATAAAGACAAAGACAAATAATTGGTCATAGGGTACTTGTTCACAAATGAAATGATTACGATGAGGTAATTATCTGACTTTCTAACTAACGGGCCTTCTGACAAACGGGCCTTCTGACTAATCATCCTTACTTATTGTCTGACTAACGGGCCTTCTGACAATCGGGCCTTCTGACTAATTATCCTTACTGGTTTTCTGACTAACGGTTAAAGAGTTAAACGACTGTAGTCGTTCTTAACGCTTTAAGGGTTAAAGACGTTGTTCCGATAATAACACAACATCGGGTCGACGAAACGAGTTTGCTGGTGTGCTCTTTTAAAGTGGTCATTTTACTGCCAATTCGAACCGCACTGAACAAACGCAACAGACGACAAAGATCAAATAACTAAAGTGATCACAGAACAGAGGGGAAATGAATCTTGCCAGAAAATTCCGAAAAGTAATAATGTTGTTTTTCATAGCGAGAGAGGAAACAATCTCCAGAATCAAGAGTTTGTTTGGAATGACGTCCCTCGCCTCGATTGCAGATTGTGTTTCTCAGGGTAGATGTGTGCATACATTTGTTACTGAACCTTACAACGCCGATATATTGATGTATGAACCATGGATAATATGGGGCTTTATTCAATTTGAAATCATCATAAATGTCTTAGTTAGCTCTTTCCGCTTCATTTGAATACATATGTTATTGGTGTACGGCCATTATAATATGTTCAATTATTTCAGTATGGACACCGTCTTTAGAGGTGGCTCCCGTAATCTAGAAATAGAAGGCATGGGTAGACATACCAGACCCAAAACCCCTGTAGCTAGTCTTATTTGCGGTCGATGTCAGACGACTCTAGTCGACGATGCATTGTAATTCAAGGGAGTAGCGCAGTCTAAACTCATCATGGGTGATTTTAATTTGTATTCTTAATATGACCATCTGATGTAAACATGTTCATAGACTAGAACTGCAAAAGTTTTTTTAATTTTTGTACTAACATTAACCAGCTAGGCTAGATATAGAGACGAAATTCCCGTATTTCTTATTTTTGATATGGTTGTCAAAAATAAGAAATCAGGAATTTGCTCTTATTATCTCATTCTAAGTAACTTAATCATGTTAATGAAATCTCTCATGATCAGACACTCAGGGCATCACCATTTATCGATCAGCTCCACATGTTGACCCCACAGAGGACAGTGAACACCTAACATGATTAACGATAAATCAAATTAGGACAATTCAAGTCAATTCCGTTGAGACAACAAACTACCAACCAACATTGCCATTACAACGTGCACCATCTCCCACGAATTCAGTTTAGAAAACATAGAGAATTTGAAATGAGAGGCCACTATTTTCCACATGGATGTGTATATGAAGTTGTATATATTTAAAATTGATACTTTTCGTCAATAGTAAAGTGGTCCAAGTCCATCAGTTTATATAGGGACATTTTGACTTGGATCAGTTTACCTCTGAGATTTACGGAAAATGGCTACTGAATTGTTATTAAACACCCCTTATGTGGACCAGTTTGTGCTATGCTAATCATTACCAATTTTTTAATGGAGCGAGATGATCAGACACTAGACAGTTTCTATACTAGTTTGTGACCTTAAAAAATAAATTTATATTTCTAAACTTCAAAAGGTAATTTGATAAAATAAAATGAAAAAAAATGCCAGAAATAGGTTTTACGACATTGCTAACTAAAAACCTGCCAGTAGGAATGACAATTAAAAAACAATGAAAAACTTCCCCATGCTTCTAATTATGGACGTAACAAAGTTAATTTAAAACGAGATATAATTTAATAGATTTTAACTTTAAAGCGTGCTATAGGAAAATGAGAAAATGCGGACTTGGATCACTTTCCCGCTAAGCCATTCAATTGATAACAATGAAAATTATTCAATTATAATTTAAATGTTAGTGTAAATTGCTAGTAAATTACAAGGCTTTGTCTTATACGGTTACCAGCTTCAAATACACGGAGAAGAAAATCGTATTTCACGCCATAAAATACGATATTTCAAATATGTTTTTTTCATGTGTTAACCCTTAAATCGCTAAAATATTTTCATTTAAACCAAGAGACCGAATGGTTTTTTCTACTTGAAATCATGATAAATCTGTTCGTTCTTTCAGCTGGATTTGAATACCTATGTCATGGGTCCACAGCCATTAGCAATATTTTACTATTTCATAATATCTTCCCATTGGAGATAGAAGGAGCAAAACGGCCACTTTGTAAAGTGACAGTTTAGCACCTTCTAACTCCAAGGGGACGATATGACGGCTGTACACGTCGGATTCTTCCGTCTAAGGTTGATCCCCGAGACGAAAGGGTTAAAGATAAAGTACGAACTCACTTCGTGTGTGCTTTAATATTCACTGCTCTAGGGATGATTTTTTTTATGGTATCTGTGTCCTGGTGTCGATAGCAGATCAGATTTGATTTACATTCACAGTGTATTGGTGGCGATGGCGGCTTACTCTTTGATCTCACCAGCTCACACCGTCCTTGTGCTACACATTCTGATCGCTAGCTTTCTAGATTCACTATAGTGTTTTGTGTTTCCTGGGACGACATATCTGACTGGCGGAGGTCATCCGGCAGAGGTCATCCAGCAGAGTTCACCCAGCAGAGGTCATCCAGCAGAGGTCACCCAGCAGAGGTCATCCGGCAGAGGTCACCCAGCAGAGGTCACCCAGCAGAGGTCATCCAGCAGAGGTCATCCAGCAGAGGTCACCCAGCAGAGGCAATCCAGCAAAGGTCATCCAGTAGAGGTCATCCAGCAGAGGTCACCCAGCAGAGGTCATCGAGCAGAAGTCATCCAGCTGAGGTCATCCAGGAGAGGTCATCCAGCAGAGGTCACCCAACAAAGGTCATCCAGCAGAGGTCACCCAGCAGAGATCATCCAGCAATGGTCACCCAGTAGAGATCATCCAGCAGAGGTCATCCAGCAGAGGTCATCTAGGAGAGGTCATCCAGCAGAGGTAATCCAGCAGAGGTCATTCAGAAGAGGTCACACAGGCAGCACTTTTTACAAATTGACCCATCAGCCTGTGTCACACGATAACAGGATAGTATGGAAGGATAGAGCCTTTTGTACCATTTTGTTCAGTATTGTTATACTTCACATTTATCAATTTGGAAAATATTGATAAATACACGTGAAATACTGCACAATCGGTACAATGAGTGATATTACACAAACATATGAACCCAGTACACAATGAGAACAAAAATAACTTTTTTTTTAATATGTTTTTTAACATCATGAAGTGATCAAATCACTGTTATTGTGGATGAATTGTGTGATTAAACATTGCAATTTGCAAATGTCTGGTGTTAACTCAAACAAATAAAGGGAATATTGACCTGCTTGAAGTATGGGTTGCGGTATCAAGACACAACTTCAAGTGGGCGAGAACTCATAGCCATATCTCATATCAATGTTTTAGCTTTACTTCTAGAAGTAGGTGCTGGACAAATGTCAGTATTTGCATTAGAAACCACAATCATCCTATTTCCCGCGAATACAAATGACGTGCAATCTGGAGTGGCTACAGCAATCAGGTTATGTCTCCTGAGGACTAAATATCGGCTTGAGCAATGTCTCTTCTTCTACTTTGTCGCTGGCAATGTGATTGATTGGACATAAAAATTAAGTATTCAGCACCCAATGATTGATGAATTACAAATACATCACCATCTGTTTAATCAACATTTTACTAATTTATGCATTTCATTGGGTTTTTTTCGATTACACTTGACTAAAATTGATGCCCTGAGTGTCTGCTCATGAGAGATTTCATTAACATGATGAGGTTACTTAGAATGAGATAATAAGAGCAAATTCCTGATTTCTTATTTTTGACAACCATGTCAAAAATAAGAAATACGGGAATCTCGTCTCTATATCTAGCTTAACTGGTTAATGTTAGTACAAAAATTAAAAGAACAACGTCACTAGTAATTAATCCAATAAGGTGGCTACGAGCGTATCAAAGGCAAAATTATTTTCTTCCTTGTATGTATGGTGTGCAGATTTGCGACAACGTATCGCCATCGCTTGGTGTTATGCAGTGAGCTAAGTCTGCCCAGCCTGTAACCACAAACCATCTTTGACTGCTGGTCTGAAGGAATAAGTGCTCATTTGGACCAATAAATCAGGTCAGGGTGAGGCTAGCGTCCACAATCAACCATAGAACGACACTCTGCTGCCTTGAGATAAATCTTTATAACACGTGGATTGAATTATCCGAATAGGATTCAGCCTACTTTTGAAAATAGTAAGGGAAATGTGAGCTAATGAACACTTTCAGAGATCCTTGTACAATATCCACATACAAGAAATTAATTTTATTTCTCAGTTTTAATTTTTAAGTTTTATATATAAAACTGTCTATGATCTAGATACTGGGATATTTTTACTAAAAGAGTAAACATATTATTAATGATCATAGACCCATAACATAGGTATTCAAATGAAGCCGAAACAGCTAACTAAGACATTTATGCTACTTTCAAATTTGGTGTCTTTTTTTAAACATTTCAGCGATTCAAGGGTAAAACCACGTGATAACCCACACATTACGGCCAGAGAGCGTGCCCATCGTAGGCTTAACCAATTACCCAGGCGGTGTGACAAGTACCTATTTGTTTGTTACACTCCCATCAGGTGTTTCCTGTCCGCGGGCAAATCTCTTAACACAATTTAGAGCTCCTAACTAGAATCAATGAACTATACCCAGATTCACATCAGCCAGGCTGAATGCATTTCGCTGATTTCTCAGTCAATATTCAACCAATTTTCATGAAAATTTACACACACTATTTCTTAGTCATACAGCGACTACCCTGAAATGAGACGAATCTAATGTCTTATAAAGGGCGACATTTGGCCATATTTAATCTATGTTTAATATACTAAATTTAAAACTGGGCAATATTTTTATTAATAATATTTGTTTAATTTGAGACGAAATATTAGCAAATCTTGATATTTAAACACCCATTCCGTTCCCACTAATACAACGAATTAAAACCGACTGGAATCGTGCTAAGAGCTTTATAAGTTCATTCAGTGCCAATCACATTTTATCCTTTCAATTAGCACTTTATCACTTTCAGCGCGGGGATCAATAGTCGATCCCTTAATGTTCTGCGGCCATTATATTTATAATGGCCGTGGACCCATAACATAGCTAGGATTCAAATGAAGCCGAAAGAGCCAACTAATTAAGACATTAATTTATAATGATTTCAAATTGAAATACAAATAATCTCTTGGTTTCTATAAATTTATTTTAGCGCCCCAACCCTTTCAGGCCCGAATTACCCATTGTCATCTTCATCCACTACAAGCCGCGAATTGCTGCCGCAATTCTCGCTTTGTAGTAGATGAAGATGACAAAATGAAGTGAGTGACAAATGAAAAAACGATAGTGCTATTATTAAAATAGTTCCATGAAAATTGTACTTTTAAGCTGCCTAGGTGTAATAAATTAAGTCATTCATCAATGATCGGAAATGGTGCTTTGATGCGTCGTGAGAAATTAAAGGGTTAATGAATAATAGTTCATGTTAACCCTTTTACCGCCAAATATTCAATCTGAATTTTCACCCACTTGAAGTTGCGTCTCGCTGACGCGATCCACAACTTCAAGTGAGTGAAAATTATTCAGATTTGACCAAATGGAGGTCAACCCTTTTCAAATCTTGCTGATTGATGTCACATTGTATCTTTAACATGTTTAAAAGGTGGTACTTAATGTGCTAGTAAAACCCGAATATATGCGGCACCGGCGGTTAAAGGGTTAAGGTGGAAAGCATCCTTAAATTGTAAAATTAATTGCCCTTTAGTTTGTATTACTTGAAGCTGGAGATCACATTGCGGTGACGACACACAACATCACCACTTATTATTAGTTATTAACCCTTAAAGCGCTGAAATATTTTATATAAACCAAGAGACCAAAGAGTTTTTTTCATTTTGAATTCGTCATGAATGTCTTAATTAACTATTTCCGCTTTACTTGAGTATCTATGTTATGTGCCTACGGCCACTGTAAATATTTTACTCCTTAATTGCGAGATCGATTTTAGATGTCATATTCTGACGTCTATGATTCTGACCCCTAAGGCTGAAAGGGTTAACATTATCCCTTGTTTTTCTGAACAGAGATAGCTATAGCTACATAAGATCTAGGATAACGCAGCATGAATGAACGTCAGATCTTGACCTGAAAAGACAAGTCCCACACTGAAAAAATTAAATATTTATAATGAGTGGGACCCAATTCAAGCTATTCAAGGCGGAGAGGTCAGAAGAAAATTTAAATAAATGAAATTATTTAAAAAATGTATGAAAATACTTTTTAAATCAGCGTATAAATAGTTTACGTCCATCACACTAAAACAGCCGATTTTGTTATCGTTTTACCAATTAAAGTGCAAAATTGTAGAATTAAAATGTGTACACACTTGAAATTGTGTTTCGCTACCCCTATACTGGACAAAACACATGGGATCTGGAAATAAAGGTTTTCAAGACAGTAATCTTCGTCAACTACAAGCGGCGGGTTGCTGTCCCAATTTTTGATTTCGAGTGGATGAAGATGACTTAAAATGGGTAAAAAAGAGTATTGTTATATTATTAAAACAGTTCCATGAAAATTGTCGTTATAAAACCCCTAGGTGTACGAAATTAAGTCATTCTTCAGAGATGCAAAATGATGTTTTGATGCATCGTGAGGGTTTAACCCTTTCAGCGCCGGGATCGACTTTAGACGTCAGAATCTGACGTATATAGACGTCAGATTCTGACGTCTGAAGTTGATCCCCGAACTAAAAGAGTAAACTATTTATACTGGACGTGGACTCGTAACATGGTTATTACAATGAAGTAGAAAGAGCTAACCAAGATATGTATGCTGATTTCAATTTGAACAAAAACGTTGGTCTCTATGGTTTGTATAAACGCATTTCAGTGATTTAAGGGTTTAAAGGGATTCACCCAAATCCTCCATAATCTCGTTTCTATAATTCTCATGTGCTATGAAGCTTAGGATTTGAATTGATCACGGCCGCTCTGTTGTATTACGGACTCCTTGCCAGATGCCACCACAGTGACCTTGGTGGTCTCTGTGATTGACACGTGATCGTACAGGATTGATCATGTGATTGTCTAGATAATATCACGTGACAGATGCTTCAGTACAGAGAGTATTGAATGCATAAAGGAGGCAAAAAATAGATCATTCTAAAGCATTGATGGAATTATATATATTTTTGCTTCTTTATCTGGAGCTTTCAACGTTGTAGACTTTGTTTCTATTTTTTTTATAAACATATTTTATTTTACTATCGAAACAAATACAAAAATGTAATATGTGGTTTCTCTTTTACTTATATTAACCCTTTCCGCGCGGGCATCGACTTTAGACTTTAGACTTTAGACTCTGACGTCCATAGACGTCAGATTATGATGTCTAAAGTCGATCCCTGCACTAGACCCAGAACATAGGTATTCAAATGAAGCGGAAAGAGGTAACTAAGAAGTGTATGATGATTACAAATTGAAAAAGCTTTTTTCTCCATAGTTTATAATTTTTTTTAACACTGAGCGTTAAATATGTGCATAGGCTTACACCTTGCGAAACAGCATCTCATTGGAAATACAACCACCGAAATTGAAAACCACTCTTTGTTCCCACAATGACATAATTTAACCTTATGCCGATCCACATGCTGTTTCTACGTTAACATTCTCAGGTTGTCCCAGCATCGAGCCAATCATTAGACAGACTTTTGCAATTACAGCTTCTGCTCACAAAATATGTCCCTGTTGTTTTTTGATGCAAATGAAGACAACAGTAACCATTCACTTGAAAAATAGTGAATTTTTGCGGTTTGGCTTTTCTACTGTGGTGTCTGTCTGATGTAGGGAGTCCTCATTAGACAAATAAATCATATCAGAACAAATCTAGCGCCGACCATCAACCGAATTATCACTACATTCTGCTTCCATTAGACAAATCAGAACAACGCAATCAACCAAATAATTACATTCTGCTTCCGTGAGATTAAATTTGATGAGCAGCATAATATGTATACATAATATGTATAGTAATAATATGTACGTTAATGCATATATTATATGTAATATGTTAATATGTAGTATATAAAGCCAAATGGCAGTATCCGTTTACTTGTCGAATAACCAGTAGCTGTCTGTTTTCTCTGTAGGGAGCGTCCCCAGCAAACTCCAAGCGTTAAGACAATGTTTGGCCAGCGTCGCAGACGATGGTCCAACATAAAGCCAACATTGCTTTACCGCCTCGCGTCTACAGGATTGCAATACCACCCACTAAAAATCCCACCCAAACACCCACCTACCGACTCACTCACTCACTCACTCACTCACTCACTCACTCACTCACTCACTCACTCACTCACTCACTCACTCACTCACTCACTCACTCACTCACTCACTCACTCACTCACTCACTCACTCACTCACTCACTCACTCACTCACTCACTCACTCACTCACTCACTCACTCACTCACTCACTCACTCACTCACTCACTCACTCACTCACTCACTCACTCACTCACTCACTCACTCACCCACTCACCCACCCACTCACTCACTCACTCACTCACTCACTCACTCACTCACTCACTCACTCACTCACTCACTCACTCACTCACTCACTCACTCACACGCTCACTCACTCACTCACTCACTCACTCACTCACTCACTCACTCACTCACTTGACCTTCTCTAGTTCTAGCGCCAATAAACGCGCCTCGTGAAAAGCCAAAATCCACCACCAGTGGGCATTCCTTATGCTCTATCAATCAACTACCATAGCAGCGTGACAACCACATATTTGTCTATGAATATCTCATGAAATATTTTTGTCGTCGGCAGGTCTCCAACATCATTTGTAGTTTAGCTTCAGTTAGAATACACACGCTGTGACCAACAAATAATGTATTATATAACCGCAAAAATCTTATGTAATCACAGACGAACAAATTGCTTTTGATTCAATAAAATCTACATGGCAGATCTACAATTCAATTAACTAAGTTTAAGACGAGTGTTTATTGGCCTTAAATTGATTAAGCAAATCCATGCTGGATAACTGTTAGATGTAGGCTACTCAATCAGTGCCACATTATAGAGGCTTAGATAAAACCAGAAAATGGAAATTCGCGTAAATGGGTCCCAAAGAAATAACATATGTGTACCCTATCAATAGAAATTATTTTAAAATTCCAACCGGTTCATGTAAATGCTACAGTAAGCTGGACAGCTTGATAAATAATATGGTATCATACCAACATTTTATACAATTTTAGAACATTGACCTTGTAAATTATGATTTCGATAGTCTGATCATGTGATGGAAAGACGTTGTTCTGTATTTTTCACAACCCTCAAAAACGAGTGACGTTAGCATTTCCTCTAACCATGACATTCAGGGATATATGATAATATATATAACTACAGTGCAAGACCTCCGAATGTAGTGTGAAAATGCTCGTAAAAGTTTTTCTTGCCATAACACATTAAAACATAACAATTGTGGGAACAAAATGCCATAAACAAATGTGTCCTATAAATGGATTGCAATATAATTAATTACTCCAATAAAATACGTATCATCTAAAAAATAAAAGCAGCAACATTGAACAAACGAAAGCACACATTTTCAAAACGTATAACATAAGGCATAATACGATATATAAATATGAGGTATAAAACTGAGAAAAAAAAACCCCGAATATGTGTTTTCAATTCAGAAAACATATAATTATAACTTTTAGTAACATAAAATGTTAAAATGAAGAATACATCCATCCATAAAAACAGTATTATCAAATAACATATGAATAATGTTAAGCAAACACGATCAAAAGTATTATTTTCTTCAGCAACAAAAAAAAACGAAAAAGTAGAAAACAATCTGAATTACTGCCCTCCAGACGCAAGATTCGAAATTCAAAGAATTTATAACTGTGACCAAAATAATCAATGAAGCTAACTATGTATGCATTTTTAGACTAGCCGCAGCATTAATACAGAAGATTCATTAACCTATAGCTGAAGCAAAAATACACTTAACCTTGTACACATTTTTTCTTAAAAGTATCACATCTACGGTATTTAAAATATTGGCAGATTTCAATTTTACCATTGATCTTTTTTAAAAACACCATTATTTGTAACGAAATTAACGTTCACTACATATTAAATCATTTATTCCATGGCAGTCAGCTTAGAATTCAATCGAACTTACTGCTATAGAATTAATTGACACAACAAAGCAATACATTGATCCAGGTGGATATAATTATACATTTGTTTGATAATACCACATGTTCATCAATAATTTCATTGGACAGTGAGAACAAGCCAATTTTTCAAAATAGAAAAGAACAATATTAGAAACATAATAAGTAGCTTGTGTCATACAGATGCGATTTGTTCATTCATCCATTCATTCATTGATTCATTCATTCATTCATTCATTCATTCATTCATTCATTCATTCATTCATTCATTCATTCATTCATTCATTCATTCGCCAGCAAGATTTACAAAGTCTAACATATTTTCTGAAAACATTTCTCCATTCCGTCTTTAATGTTCCAAAGGTTCCAAATCTGATTCATAAAAAAGCTTTAAGTTTAGGGAAGTTGTTCCAATTCACAAACTTTGATATATTTTGTGAGGTCGTTTCTCCATCCACTCTTTAATGTTAGGATGGTTCCCAATCTTATCCATAAGAGCTTTAAGCTTAGGGAATTTGTTCCACGATGTATCTATTCCAAGGAAGGCTTCTGGTAACCACATACAGTAGTGGAAAGCCAAGTCAGCGAAGCTAATCTGAAAACAAAACCACCATACCATTGTTTTCATTAGCCTTGAATATTGATTGCTGTTTTTACCTTTTGAGCGCGGGGGTCGACTTTATACGTCATAATCTGACGTCTATAGGCGTCAGATTCGGATCGACTTTTTACGTCATAATCTGTCATTTTTAAACGTCAGATTTTGACGTATAAAGTCGATCCCCGCGATGCAAGAGGAAAAAATATGTAATGGCCACACACCCATAACAAAGGTATTCAAATGGATCAGAAAGAGCTAACTAAGATATTAATGATGATTTCAAATTGAAAATAACTCTTCAATCTCTATGGTTTATACACAAATCTACATTCTAAGGGTTAGTTCCAACCACAAGCTTAATAGATATATCCTGTTTTTTCAGACAAAAAAAACGACTATTTCCTCTCATTCGCATTCACCTTGAGATGTGAACTGCTGTATCAATTCCTATCTCAAGGTAAATAAAAAATGGCATAGTTTTATAACAAAACACCAGACATTAAAGCTCAGTACGATATTATTGTGCTGTATTATACTAAGTTTTAGTCAATCTATTTAAACAAACTATGATATGTGATGCATAAAGCCAATGACATAACCTCTTTAATTTACACGCATACAGTAGGGGAGACAGGGGGTAGTTCGAACAAAATTTAGAAAAGCATGTTAAGTTAGATTTTTCACTATTCGAACAAACCCCATCCTTAGCGTTAGTTCGAACATGGGATGGGGTGTGTCTGACCAGTGTTGAATATTTTGCGGGATCAGTCTGAACAGTCAAACTAGCCACATTTGATTTGTTCTTTGTTCGAACTAACCCCCTCCCCCCCCCCCCATAAACATTATTTTGGAAAATTCTATATTTAGAACTAACATCATAGAAGGCAACCAAACATGTATAGAGGATTATTAGCTTTAGTTACGGCACTACAACTAGTGGAGCTAAAACTGTCAGGTACAATGGCAAACATTGAGCAAAATAACGTTTTGTGACAGCATAAAATTACTTTTGACCACTCAAAATGGAAAAGTTTTTTTTTTCATAATTTGTTTTGAAAAAAACCTTTGAAACTGAAGTCCAGGGTACTGATACAGTCCTTCACTAGGAGGCAGAAGAACAGAACGAAAATACATTTACTCTCAACATGATGGACACTGTACTGACTAACCCCGTGCGAACTAGCCCCGGTCCCCCTACTTCTATCAGATACCTTACATTTAGGTTTGACATATAATGCGTCTTCTGACGTTATATATAGTCTAGATATCGTCAGAAGAGGCGGTATGTGCATCTCTAGACCTATTTGTTTTAATTAATTGAATGGATTGGTCCACCACTTATATTTTGCAAGGGCTGCCACAAAGCTAAAATATTCCAGAAACATCAACAGTGATTGACTTTGAGTTATTTATTATAAAATATTTTAATTTTACAATATTTTATACAAATAGAATCAAAATTAGCCAGCTATTTGTGTAATAGGGAAGTTTAGCCTTGTTGATGTTACCGTAGATACCTTAAATTCAGGGTTGTCACAAAGTCTATACTCCACTATCTAGTCCACTTATACTTACACTATCTCCCACAAAATATCCGTCTCCGCCTCGATTTGCCTTCAACATAGACTCAAACTTATTCAGCACAAACGGCAGATATTCATCTGTAAATATCTTCATCTTGACAACCTGTAACGTATTAAATAATGAGGTACATAATACAATATTAACTTTTACATTCAATTCCTGCGAATTTATCCAAATGGACCGAACTTTAGAGTGATATTGCCATCTAATAATTAACAATGATTATATAAAATACCCAAGTATAATGTATCGAATTATAAGCTCAGCGCCACCTTATTGTGACGAGTTATAAACTCAGAGCCACCTTATTATGATGAATTATAAACTCAGAGCCACCTTATTCTGATGAATTATAAACTCAGAGCCACCTTATTGTGATGAATTATAAACTCAGAGCCACCTTATTGTGATGAATTATAAACTCAAAGCCACCTTATTGTGATGAATTATAAACTCAGAGCCACCTTATTGTGATGAATTATAACTCAGAACCACCTTATTGTGACGATTTATAAACTCAGAGCCACCTTATTGTGATGAATTATAAACTCAGAGCCACCTTATTCTGATGAATTATAAACTCAGAACCACCTTATTATGATGAATTATAAACTCAGAGCCACCTTTTTCTGATGAATTATAAACTCAGAGCCACCTAATTGTGATGAATTATAAACTCAGAGCCACCTTATTGTGATGATTTATAAGCTCAGAGCCACCTTATTGTGATGAATTATAAACTCAGAGCCACCTTATTGTGATGAATTATAAACTCAGAGCCACCTTACTGTGATGAATTATAAACTCAGAGCCACCTTATTGTGATGAATTTTAATATTAGGTAGATAATTAATTTCATTCAAAATATGTCACATGTTACATAAATATCAATAATTACGGATAGACTTAATTTATCAGTAAGTTTAACCTTAACAATGCTGAATTATTTTTTGTGTCAACCATGGAGACTACATGGAGACTAAAGTTTTTTTCAATTTGAAATCATTATAAATGTCTAAGTTACCTCTTTTCGTTTAATTTGAATCAAATGGGTCTATACGACCATTATAAATAATTGATTCAATACCAGCTAATCACTGCCCGTCACTAACCCTGAACGCGCTGAAATATTTTTTTTTATAAACAAGAAAGCAAATAGTTATTTTAATTTAAAATTATCATTAATGTCTTGGCTAGCTCTTTCTGCTTGAAATGAATACATATGCTATAAGTGTTATACAGAATATATATATCAATGCTAAATCATGTGTTACTTGTAATAATAATAAATCAGATTACTTTATGTCACACAACGGAATACGTCAAGGTAAAAACCTCTCCCCTCTGTTATTTGTGTTATATGTGAACGATCTCGAGTCGTTTTTCTCACTTAGAGGATCATCACCAATCAACGTAGGGGATGACGTTATCGATATTTATATGAAGATGTTTCTACTGTTTTACGCTGATGACACTGTTATAGTGGCAAATGATGCAGAGTCTTTACAAAATAATCTGCACTATTTATCAGAGTATTGTGATATGTGAAATTTGTCTGTTAACACAGAAGAAACAAAATTTGTCATTTTTTCTAGGTATAAGTACAGAGAAAAACATAATTTTATTTACAAGAATACTACAATTGAAATTGTAGAACATTTCAAATATCTTGTTGCTCAAGCAAACAAAACCATGTTTGCTCTGTTAAGAAGAAACAGACAGTTAAATTTACCATTAAACATTCAACTAGAATTATTTGACTCTCTTGTTCAACCATCCTAACTTATGGCTGTGAAGTATGGGGCTTCGAAAACACCAATCTAATTGAAAAATTACACTTGAAGTTTCCTAAATACAGTTTGTCTCTACAAATGGCCACCCCAACTTGCATGGTCCTTGGTGAAACTGGGAGATTCCCAGCTTCAAAACATATTAATACTCTTGTTTTATCTTTTTAGAGCCGAATTATTCGAACTAATAATAAAAATAAACTATCATTTATTATGTATAGTATTATGCATGCACAGAACAGAATCAACACTGTATAATTTAAATGGTTAAAACATGTTAAAAATATTCTAGATAACTGTGGTAAAAGTTTTATTTGGCTCTCACAATCGATAACAATATGCTCCCTCCCTGGCGTATTATACAGTATTTACAAGAATGGTCAACTACTGTGTATAATTCAAGTAAATGTGTGTTATATCGAGCTTTTAAGAGAAGCCAATTTTTTGAAAAATATCTCACTATGTCCCCATTTACAGGAAGAATAATTTGCAAGTTTCGTACTAATCACCGTCTTCCAATTGAAGTTGGCAGGTACGCAAATTTGCCAAGACATACCAGGTTATGTGACAAATGCGAGTTGGGCTATGTCGGAGATGAATTTCATTTTTTATTTGAATATCCTGAACTGCAAGATTTGCGTACAGAGCTGCTCCCACGCTTTTGTCACAATAAACCAAAAATGTTAAAACAGGAGTCTCTAATGACTTGTGTCAATGCATTTACGTTAAATAAACTGGCTGAATTTATTAGTCGAGGATGTCAGAAGCTAAATATTTACATATAATTATTATAATCACCAATGAAATACATATTATAAATCCATTTCTTTTGCTTTACTTTCTCTTTAAAGGTACATCGTTTTACTTCTATTATGTTATTTATCTGTTTATATGCATTTCAAACCTACTCTTATTATGTTAACATTCTTTAACTTAAATTTAATTTGTTAAGTATTTGGTTTTAATCTGTTTCAACTGGATTATAATTTCTTGCTTAAGTTACATGGATAGTATGAAACCTGTGCCCCATGCCTTATTGAGGCCAGGGTTCAATAAACTTTTGACTTGACTTGACTTGTGTACAGCCATTACTAAATTCTTTATTATTTAATTATTTCAGTGGGAAGATCAACTTCAGATGCACGTCAGCTTCTGACATGTACAGTTTGTGCCTGAGCTGAAAGGGTAGCATATTTATAATGGCCGTAGATAAAAGAAACACAAGAAGAAAACTATTCAAACAAAACAAATAGAGGTAACTAAGCCATTTATGATGATTCCAAATTGAAAAACACTTTTAACAGGGGTTAAACAAAAATATGTCATCGTTTTTTTCAATAATGGATGAAAGGGAGGCCCACAAAAGCCACCCTAGAATATGGTGCTTGATATTTCTGGAATGCTGCATATGCTACGGGGGAGGTACAGAGACGGGTGTTAAGAGCAAACAACGAAGAAAATGCGTCAACGTGAGAAGACAATGTATCAACACGAAGTATCATTTAATTATTATTATTTCTGTTATATGTGATTATATATGTGTATGTACATTTACGTGAACGTTGACAGTGCGCACTGCACATTACGCACATTGCGTAGCCTGTACCTCGCGATGTATATACGTAAATGAAACAGTAAAAAAAAAGATTTGCCATATATCATGATTCAATAATTGAAAGAACATATGTAACAAATTGGTTTCGATTTGGATTATGCGCCTCTGAGCTCGTATCTCTTCGGATATAGGTGCTATATAAGTTACCGGATTTAATTAAAGTGAATACATACGTAACTGGCGTATTCTGTTGACACTGTGACCCCAATTTGATCAAGCTTAGCAGAATTGCTGTAACAGCGCAATAAGAGCGTGAGAGACATTTCGAATGAACCTAATAAGCATACAACAGGCGCGGGGTTTAATATTTGCGTCGCTACGTCCACCACACAAGAGTACCGACCCTCGGCGCTCACTTTGTGCACGTCCAAAACAAGTGCCGGGGCTTGGAGCTCAAGGTAGCTCTTAAGGGGCCCCACATTGCGACGAATGGAGCATACGTTCGGAATGAAAAAATCCAAGCACGATATATTTTACATTTTCAAAAGTACTCCCACATCATCCCATATCCATGTCGTATGGGCTAATCCTTACAAAAAAATTGACGTACGTTTGAGCTGTATTGGTCGAATGGTGTTATGTTTGATACAAATCCACTATGCATCATACGAACTACATTACGTACCATCCAAAACGTACTGTTGGGGACCCTGAACAGTCCGAAAAATTGGCCATTCGGGTATGAAAATCGCAGAACGAGCCATTCCTTACCGCATTTTCTGATGAGCGAAGGTTGGTGTAACAGGGCCCTTGATACAATTTGAGGTAAAATTTTTGGCACGGGCGCATTGTGAGCGTAGTAAGGACGGAGTGAGAGCGACACAAGACGCATTGAGAGCGTACATAGTGCAAGGAAGCTTGTTGGGGGCGTACAGAGCGCGATGGAAGCTCATTAAGAGCGCATTGCTGATCAAATGGAGGTAGACGTGAAAACGCAATAAACGAGTGGAGGGTGTACTGTAAGCTACTGTGAAGCTACCTGTACTATTGGTTTGACATTTTTTCGGCGATCTGTGCTTTGACAAAAATATCTAATTCCGGGAGCGCACAATTGTCCCGGGATTAGAACAGGCTGGTGTGATAGGGTATAATACTAATTATTTACTAAGATATTAAATATCTATATTAATACTTAGTTGTCATTGTGTTTGTATTTGTGTTACCTTTGCTTGGTCATCTTCTTCATTATGCATCTGACTGAGATTCTGGATACAATCTTCCTGACAATCCACAATCATATCCACCTTAAGGTTCTCTTCTCTAGTACTCCCCATGAGTCCTGAAGAAATATCACAAACTTAGGGAGTGTTAATGAAAATATAATAAAACTATGAAAATACAAACTGTTCTTTTTTAATAAATCAAACCCATATTGGATATTTTAAACCAATTGCTTGTTTCAAAAACAACAGACCCAAACGTTTGTGAATAACTTAAATCCATATACATAGATAGATTATAAAATACATACATAGATAAATAATTTATTAACATGATTAAAAGTCATTACTGGCTTATTTATCATAAATATATATTATGGATATGCACAAAATACGTACAGTAGAGTTAGCATTGTTAGTTTGGTAAATCACATATAAATCGACAAGATATGTACACTTAAAATCAAGCTTGCTATTTATATTTCTAAACGAGCACAGGGTACTTAACATAAGCATCATAATTTTTTAAATTAACGTTGAAAAGCATACAACATTATGTAGATGGGGGTATATACGTTCCCCGCATATATGTTTGTTTAAAAATACAAACATATATAAATAATCACCACGATACGTTAGTGAATATTTTTTATTGATTGCAGACGAATATAAAACATCACACAATTAAAGCTGGACATGTTGAGATATTGTATTGTTATTGTATATCATACTACTTTATTTTTGTATTTTTTCAATTTGAGGGGTTGGTTGCGATTTCCCCCCACTTACCAAATGTATGAGCCAGATAGCGGCAAATAGCGTAACTTTGACAATATAACCTGCCGTCTATTTCCAGCGCTGGCATTTGTCCAAATGGCATCTCTGTGAAGGGAAAACAATATTGTGTATCGTATGAGTGGATATGTTTGAATCATTTGAATTTATAAACTATCAACATATCACTTGAATTAATTGATTCTCATAGAGATATTAATGCAAATAACATCATAATTTTAATTACCATGATTACGTCGTAACACGGCAACAACATGGCATTCGTTAGGTTATCACACCTCCATCTGCTTTATTTGACCAATTAAATGTGCGAATGGCTATTGTATGTAAAAAAAAAGTTTATGTTATTTATACAGCGAAACTTACAACGTTAACCTTACTTTTCTTCAGCTTAGTCCATTCTTCAGACCCTGATTCAACACGTATATCATCGTATTCCACTCCGGCGTAAGCAAAAATATAGCGAGCATATTCTCCACGACCCATGTAGGAGAAATAATACAACTTGTAGTTAACCATGCTGATGGGAACTGGAAAATATAATGAACAAATCAATAGTCAATGAGGCAGGCAGGCAGGCAGGCAGGCAGGCAGGCAGGCAGGCAGGCAGGCAGGCAGGCAGGCAGGCAGGCAGGCAGGCAGGCAGGCAGGCAGGCAGGCAGGCAGGCAGGCAGGCAGGCAGGCAGGCAGGCAGGCAGGCAAGCAGGCAGGCAGGCAGGCAGGCAGGCAGGCAGGCAGACAGACAGACAGACAGACAGACAGATGATCCTGCAACTTATTGTGCAGGTTATTATTTTACATCACCAAGTATATTTACGAGGCCTTCTATAAACGCGTATATCGTAGAAATGGTAATACTTATGCGTGCGTGTTTGTTAAAACTGTTTTCTCAGACTTTTACCAAAATTAATTAACCAGCATCTCTATGAGAGGTTGATGTATTACCGACGCTAGTTCAAACTAATCAATATAAACAAGTGTTATAATGCAAAGCGAGACCAAGCGAGTTAATAACTTATATGCGGGTTTATTTTTTTCTATTATTTATTATCTCTTCGCAGGCCTACAGTTATGCACTATTTTGCTAAAAATGGCAAAATATCTCAAGTGTTCTTTTTTGTCCATTGTTGTCACTTTAGGACATTGAAATGATAGTCAAGTAGCATGAGCCTTATGGATAAAACTCATAACAAGTGATTTTTTTCAGGAAAGGTCCACAGAGGTAGGCCTACATGTCTCTATATAAACATAATAAAATCCCAGAAGATACATCTGGAGCTTTTAGAGAAATGCGAGATGGTTTCCAAGATGGCCGCCGAAATCTTGTCATACTTGGAATATTGTGTAATTTAATCAAATGTTTTTTTATAAATATGTAAAAGGGTTACATAATCACCAATATTGTCTGGGCTAGTTTAGATGGATTTACTGCCCACGAGACTAGTTAAAATGGTAATATTGGTCCAAAATGAGATATTACATAAGGACTTAGGGCTATTATACCAAAAGTTAAAATAGTCATTTTCATGACGATTATTAGCATTATTTTTTTTTTACCTCTAGAAGACGTTGAAACGTAAAATATCCATTCCAATGAAATCAGGCTGTTCAAATGAGTCCAAATGAGGTATTGCATAAGAATAAGGGCTTTTGTGTCAATAAATAAACAAAATCATTTCCATTGCGGTTATTGGCAGTCATCTTGTGTTACGTTATCACAGGTCATCATGCATTAACTGCGGTATAGCTACTAGGTGACAACAGCGTCAGGGCTGTCCCCTGGATCATAATTCAATGTACTGGTTTTATGTCAGAAATTTGGGAAATCCCCTTAAAATCCACGTTATTGCCAGATTCGCGTCATAATATAAAATGTCCAAGCCAATGTGTATGTTATTATATATAATGCCGCAAATAGAAACACTGAAAACCACAAGAAAATTATATTATATGCACGCTAATTGCAGACAGTTTAATAACATTACAGCTTTGATGGGCTAAAAAAGTACCTCGCCACGCATCTAGCATACGCTGAACTTGTGACCCTGCGTGTATGGTGTGACACACAACAAGATGGCAATATGATAGGCCTACACCAGACGACCTACCATGGTAACCTACACACAGCCCTCCAGAATGTTCGGCTCCGGTGTTGAATAAATGTCTTTTTTTAGCTCTCAAGCAATCTCCGGAGTAAAAAAAAACATAATATGAATGAAAAGATATATTTTTCCTATTAGTTTGTCATGTTTGTAGGGACATAAAGCACAATCTTACTTCAGGGGATGTGTTTTACCGTCGCTACTTTTTATACTTGACATAGTGAAAATTCAAGGCCAGACTGGCTTTTTATCACCAAGTTCCAGGACAAGGTCATCTGTCAACGCCATTCAGTTTCTGATAATTCAAATTAGTAAAAAATGAGGTATATCTTAAAATGCCAGAAGGTAAAAAATGCAAAATGTCCTCTGGCGGCAATTTTCGTTTCTGCTAATTAACCACTTACCATATCGTCAAATTTAGGGACATTTTCTTCCTGGGACTTCTGAGAACGATATAAAACCATTTTTTATAGGTCAGGCCGTATATTGTATTGTATCTACCTGACTATGATAAGATCGGGGTTGTTTTCATGAGTTAGCAAATATTCAGCTTCAGAATGGGCCACCGGCTGCCATCTTGAATTTTGCTTCTCACACGCTCCCAGCAGCTTGTTCATGAGATTGCCCCCCTCGGTTGTGTTACGAAACATGTAGAGATGAATTGCATTGACCAACCTCTTACAGCACGCCGTGTCTACTTGCCCTAAAATATCGGCTTTGGCCCCCAGGGTACTTTTGGTTAAGTCTTTGGCTTTGTTCAAAGATACGGCCGCCCTCAGTCATGGTAATTTACTTCCGTGTGATTAGTAAAGACTGTAATGAATTTCGAATAAGAAAATAAAACATACATCTAAATATACAAAATATAAGTAAAAGTGCATGTAATAATATTGTTTTCTGGTGCAGGAGGCACCAAAAGCCTAACGAAATGTCAAATATAGCGATATGGTGACCCATATCATTGTGCAAGGATAGTCAGTCCGCACACAACACCCGATCTTAGATAAATCCTGGTATAATGTTGGCCCACCGTCTGCGCCGCTGACACAACATTATACCAGCATGTGTTGAACGTTTTATGCTTGCTGGGTGACCAGGTAATTCGTTTACAGAGTTTGAATGGATTTCCTGTTCTATTGTCATCAATAAACCATGCTTTTGTATGTTGTCATGACAACCGCCACATTGCATCACCGTCTCCAAATCTGTTTTGGAAGGTGAAGCTTTCCCACTATAGGTGGCCTGAGTCTGTGGTCGATGTATGTGGTAATACACGATTCTGCTTCAGTTATCAACCTATCTTGAAACATTTTCATAGTACATGATATATATAGTCAGGGACCATAATCACAGAAATAAGGTCCCGTGCGAATGTTTGTATGTTGCTAAGCCACGAATCTAAATGTCTCAAGGACATCCTAAATAATAATAAAAAACATGCTGGCAGCCTGAAATATGTGGGGGGACGTGGGTGGGTGTTGAGGTATATAAGAAAATTATAACATTTTACTTAGATGACTTTGGAAGAGCATTAAAAATATCCAGAGTATATTTTTACATATTTTTGCAAAAGTAATACCACATTTTGTCATTGAATATATTCAGGACGAAACATAGGTGAAGTTATGATTTAGTATTTTTTTGGAAAACATGAACTCACCCTTAGAGCGCTGAAAGTCAATATTTCCAAAAAAAATCACAAAGCTCGTAGAATGTAACTTTCCCGTTTGCTCTACATGTGTATGATCATGAGCATGCTAAAGTCTGTTGACTTCATTAGGTATATCTGTCATCTGGTTCCACCATATCAAGTTAGAAAAAAAACACCTTGCTACATGGAGGGCTTATGAGGTCAAAAGAATGATTGGGGTACTCTCACAAGTAACATTTTTTCGACGCTATAAAACATAATCATCATATTTAAAGCTATAAACAGCTTTGATACCACTCTTACCACATTTTGTTATAGAAGACTTTTAAGCCAAAACATATGTGAAGTTTAGTTTTTTTAAACACACCTTTAGAGTGCTGAAAATCTATATTTCCAAAAACGGGTCATAGCTCGAGCACTGGTCGAACGTATTTTACAGATTTTATTCACCACGAGGTGGAAATACAAATTTATCTTTGTCAGTTATGTAAGCTACGTATTACATGAGAGCTGTGACTGTTAAACCTTAATTTTTTTAGTATTGCGGTCGATGTAATAATACCTTTTACATACAATTTAAAACATGTGACACCAAGAGGTACATTCAGGCGTCATATACATTTTAATTGTGTTGATTGCAAACTAGAATTACAATACATTTAACATCTTATAAATTCGAATATAATGATTTTTCATCTTAAAAAATTTGAATGTGATGATTGTTCAAGTCTTACTTTAATATTGGTGTATTTTGCAAAGCAGATATCGTGGATTTAGTCTTCCCGGTAGTCCACAAAAATATCCTCCGTGAAACTGTCTCCACGACGATATGAGAACATTGTGTTGCCAGTGAGGTCTTCTGACCAGTAAATAGTTAGTGTGTGGTTATGCGGGTCTCCACCCAGCACGCACAATTACAGTAACAACTGACCTCTCCTATCATATATTTCACTTATCTAATGGAATCTACTTCAAGGATAAGTAATATGCTGGTTATATGTGTGGCTGAGTGCATTTGATATTGCTGTTTAGGGGCACATTCTCACAGATGTCTAATTTCAGAGCCAAATGGTAAAATAAAAATAAACTAATAAGATATCTCAATAATCAGCACTTAATTATTAAATGTACATTGGGTAGTAGATGATCATGTAAACATATGGATTGATTTTATATATTTGCAGAACGCAGGTTTGATCTGATTCGGATTTAAGTCAGCCTATTGCCCACACTTCCCGGTTCAATACGTATATCATCGTGTTTTACCATAGCAAAAGCAAATATATGATGAGCATATGATCCACGACCCATGAAGGAGAAATAATACAACTTCTAATAAACCATGACATATGCCTCTGGGAATAGAATGAGGAAATATTCTCAGTACAATTTCACCAATTCAAATTATCAACTGCTAGAAGTTATTCATCAATGTCACAAATGAATAAAACAACATTCATATATTCACCCAACTTTCCTAATACTATTTCCAGAAAAAAAACAATTTATCAGAGATGTCCTCATATACACAGTTGAAAGAATCATGTGATAAAAAACCAAGCGTCGGTGTGACAAGCACCTATTTGTCTGTGACACTCCCATCAGGTGTTTCCTGTCAGCTGGCAAGTCTCTAACACAACTAGAATCAATGAACTACACCCAGATTCACATCAGCCAGGCTGAATGCATTTCGCTAATTTCTCAGTAAATTGTCTACCAATTTTCATGAAATTTTATACATACTATTTTCCAGCCATATGGCGACTACCCTAAAATGAGACGGAACATTTTCATTCATTTCTATGTATGTTTTAATATCAAACCTGTACATTGGCGCTGACACGATCGGAAAAATGTAACGATGTAGGCATGATGTACAGCTCGTCACCTGGGTTACTCACTCACTCACTCACTCACTCACTCACTCACTCACTCACTCACTCACTCACTCACTCACTCACTCACTCACTCACTCACTCACTCACTCACTCACTCACTCACTCACTCACTCACTCACTCACTCACTCACTCACTCATAAACTTACACACCCACTTAATCTATCTCTCCCTCTCCAGGCTCACCCTCTCTGATATTTGGTGGCCAACTTTCACCTTGTTTGACCTTCTCTCGCATCTAGCGCCAATAATTCCGCCTCGTGAAAACACACAAACCACCACCAGAGGGAAATCCCTACCTTCTATCGATCAACTACCATAGCGGCGTGACAAGCACATATTTGTCTCTGAATATCTCATGAGGAGTTTTGTTCTCGGCAGGTCTCTAACACCATTTGTAGTTTTGCTTCTTTTGTAATGTACAAACTGTGGCCAGCAAATCATGGATTATCTAACCATAAAAAATAGCCGAATCTCTGCCAACCCTTCAGACCCACTCCGCCATTAACATATGGAACCTTCTAATTGTTTTAAATCCAGCCCAACATAAAATACAAACAATTACAACTTTACCTGACCTAAATAACGTACTTATGAATGAACTAACTGATAAGATCCAAGACATATCCCACAGGATAGTGGGTGGGGGCTCACACAAATAGCATTATTTTTGACACCATCACTATAATCAGGGTAGGATTTTGCATCCTCGAATAAAAGGAGGGCTTTTATGCGGGTCCGACCGCTTTAAAAGGGTCGATGTGGCAATGGGCTTATGGGCGTCCATAAACAACTGTCTGAATCACGTCATGCATGAGTGATTCTAACAGAGGTGTGTCTGTTTTATTTGAATACACTTTTATAAATACACGCTTGGGTTTGAATAATAATCGTCAGTAATAGAAACGTACAATAAAGCAAAAATACATACTACGGCTGAAGATATAATTTATAAATTAGATATAATAGGCAGAAAAACAGCTATCGTGAGGGTCAGAAAGCGCGTCTGTGTCTGTACACTCATTGTTAAAATTATGCAGCTCAATGAGGTCGACCTGTTTTATTGAAAACCACCCAGAAACACGCTATATTTTTAAATCACAAATGCATTTGGTTCTGAATATATATTGTTTAATATTTGATATATTATACATATTCAATCATTACCCTATGGTAACTAACACAGAGGAATACCGACAAATACAATAGATCAATACTTTCAGCCATGTGTGTAGAAAATTGATTTGCACACCATCGTCGTTGTGCTCAGAAAGTGATTTAATTCAATAATGAGATATTCAACTATGGCGTCTTTTATGTTTTATTTGACCGACCCAATTACGAAGGTCAAAAGGGATATATTTACAAAAAATCAATGATATTTTTTCTAATTTTTGTCATTTTAGGTATGATTAGTACGACTGATATCTTACTGATGCGGCTAAGGTATAGATATATTTGTCGAGCTCCATTGAGCATATATACATACTTTTTCTGCCGTGTATGTTTTTCCGCAGAGCATAGCTACAATACGGATAACGTATATTTTAATTCAGCAAAAAGATCTGCGCTTCTAAAGCAGTAGTCATAATAGTTTTTGTCAAGATATATCCGGGCAGCTCTCTTTTGTAAATCATTCGCCAGCGAGATTCACTAATATATTTCTGAGGTCGTTTCTCCATCCAGTCTTTAATGTTAGGATGATTTCCAATCTTATCCATAAGAGCTTTAAGCTTAGGAAAGTTGTTTCAGGGTGTATTCTATTCTGGTAACCACATACAGTAGTGGAAAGCCAAGTCAGCGAAAGTAATCTGAAAACGAAACCAGGAACCCATTGTATTCAGTAACATTGAAATATTCATTGCAGTTTTACCCCTTTGAGCGCAGAGATCGACTTTATACGCATAATCTTACGTCTATGGACGTCAGATTCGGATTGCCTTTATACGTCATAATCTCTCGTCTAGAAACGTCAGCTTATTACATATAAAGTCGATCACCGCGATGAAAGAGTAAACGATCAGAAAGAGCTAACTGAGCCATTAATGAAGATTCCAAATTGAAAAAAAAACATTTAATCTCTATGGATTATACAACACCGATTGTTATTGGTAATAAATCACATTTAGCATTTTCAAAGTCAACATATTGTTTTCTATTTTTTTAAATAGGGATGTGACCTTAGCTATCTTAAGCTGGTCAGGGAAAATACCTGCTTAAAGAGTTTGATTAACAATATATGTTGAAGGCTTTAATAAAACTGATTTTTCTGATTTGAGAAGTGAAGTAGATATACCATCATGACCACTGCTATTTTAGAACTTAAATTATTTAAAATGTTCTCTACTGTTTCATCACTAACTTCAATAAAATTAAATAAATGAATAATTTCAATATACCTGTGGTAATCCATGTAGGCTACATTTCTTATGTTTATATTTATTAAAATTATTGGCAAGTTTAGTTAGTAAATGTTTCTCTTTTGCATTTTCTATTGTTAACATTAATACATTATAATTTAGATTAGGATTCGCATTGGTACGTTTGTCAAGTTTATCCATGGTATTATTTGATAGTAATTCATCTTTAAATTTTTCAACATTTTCGGTTGTCAATCTGATTTGTGCAGTACAAGTATTTTTATTGTATTTGTTGTGAGCATTTAAGTTATTTAGACATAAAAAATAAGGTTGATGGTCAGAAAATCCCTCCATCAATATAGATGAAGTGGCATTTGAAGTGACATGGGAAAGTTTTTAAAATATATTGTCGATAAGAGTGGCTGGTGGGTGGGGTTATGAACAGATAAAAACTGGAAGATATCACTGTGTTAAGGAAGTTTTCAACATTTTTTTTTCAAAGCATCCAACAGGTTAAAATCACCTGCGCAAATAATTTCGGATCTGTTATGTTCAAATTTGCTCAAAACATGGACAAACTGTTTCGTAATTTGTTCATAGTCTTCAATTTTAACCCTAGGAGGTCTATATACGTTGCCTACAAAAAAAAGGATTATTTCCTCTCATTCTCATTGACCTTAAGATATGAGCTGCTGTCGCAATTCCCATCTCAAGGTGAATAAAAAAGACATAAATTTAAAACAAAACACCTGCCATTAAAGCTCAGTACGACGTTATGGTGATGTATTACAAAGTTTTAGTGAATCTATTTTATCCGAACTATGATGCATAAAGGCAATGACACAACCTCTTTAACTTACACGCCCACATTACTCATATCAGATATTATACATGTAGGTATAACCCGTAATGCGTCTTCTGACGTTACCTATAGCCCAGATAGCGTCAGAACAGGTGTTGTGTGCATGAATGCATGTATGCTATTTGTTTTAATTAACAAAAGGGGGTGGTCAAACACCTAGATTTAGTGAGGGTTTTCACAAAGTCGAAACGTTCCAGAGGCATCAAAAAGTCACGTTTAATTTGTATTATTCAAATATATTATTTCCCAATATTTTATATATAGAAACACAATTAGCCAGTTATTTATGTGACAGGAAAGATTAGTTTTTTTTAGTTCCATCGTCAAGACCTTCTAGGCAGGGTTGTCACAAAGTCCATACAACACTATCTATCCAACATATGTTTTAATCCGCACATTTTACACTTACACTGTCTCCCACAAAATACCCGTCTCCGCCTTGATTTCCCTGTAACATAGACTCAAACTTATTCAGCACAAACATCAGATATTCCTCTGTAAATATCTTCATCTTTACAACCTGTAACGTAATAAATAATGGGGTTCCCTAATATACCCTCAGCTTTTACATTCAATTCATGAGGATTGGTTCCAAATAATTAACCTTGAAGTGCTGAACTACTTTGTATATAGTCCAAAAGAGCAGAGGGTCATTTTCAATTTGAAATCATCATAAATATTTTAGTTATCTCTTTCTGCTTCATTTGAATGCCTATGGTATGGGTCTACTGCCATCTTACATTTTAAGTTCTTTCAGTGTGCATGGGAATCGACTTTAGTCAGATTCTGATGTCTAAATCAGTCACCGCGCCGAAAGGGTTAGGTATCTGTCTGCTGTATTTAAATACCTAAGTTATGGGTCTACGGCCATTATAAATGTCATTACGGAACTTAACTTAGACGGCAGAATCTATTCTGACGTCTAAAATTGGTTCCCGCGCCGAAAGGGTCAAGTATTTAAAGGTGGGTAGAATGCCATTTATTGTGGTCATTGTGTTACCTTTGCTTGGTCATCTTCAACGTTAAGAATATCGCTGAGTTTTTTTATACAATCTTCCTGACAATCTACAATCATATCTACCTTAAGGTTATCTTCCCTACTACTCCCCATGAGTCCTTGAAAAATATAATAAAATTAGTAAGTGTTAGTGAAAGCTGTTTTACATTAAAACATATAAAGAATCAAAAACAATCGTTTGTGTTATTTTATACCAATTGATTTTTTTTCAAATACAACGTTTATAAAAAATCAAACCAAATAAACGGTTGTGCATAGTTAAAAACCATGGTTTGTTTTAAAATACATACATAGGCTATATAAATAATCACACTTATACTTTAGTGGATAGGTGTAATCGATTGCAGACAAAGTCTTCTTGGCCGAACATATTAAGAGAGCTGACAGAACTGACGATTACATATTATATACGATGTATAGGCCTATTAGCGCATATAAAGCTGAACCCGTTGAGATATTGTCAGGTGATTTCATCCTATTTTACTGCTTTTGTCACGCCAGTTGACCTTCACTTTGAGATGCTTGTGACGGTTCGCCACTCACCAAATGTATGAGCCAGATACCGGCGGATGGCTTAACTTTGACAATATAATCTGCCGTCTATTTCCATCGCTGGCATTTGTCCAAATGGCATCTCTGTTAAGGGTAAACAAAATTGTGTAGCGCATGTCAGGATATTACTGTTAATTCATGGTGTGCTCTTTTATAATTATTTGAATTGCTAAATGATCAATTAACCCTTTCAGCGCAGGACCGTCTTTAATCGCAGATTCTGACGTCTGTAGACGTCCGATTCTGACGTGTCAAGACGATCCCCGCACTGAAAGAGATAAACTATTTATAATGGCCGTAAATCCATAACATAGGTGTTCAAATGAATCAGAAAGAGTTGAGTAAGACATTTATAATGTTTTTAAACTGAAAAAAAACAACATTTGGTCTCTACGTTTTATACAACATTGGATTCTCATACATGGTATATTAATGCAAATAAAAATTTAAATTGTATAAACTTAAATTACCAGGATTACGTTGTAACACCTCCACAGCATGACATTCGGTAGGTTATCACACCTCCATCTGCTCTTTTCATTCAACTGAAGGTGGGATTGCGCATTGTATGCAAATATCAATTTATTTTATATAAAAAATGGACAACGTTAACCTTACTTTTCTTCAGCTTAGTCCATTCTCCAGACCCTGATTCAACACGTATATCATCGTATTCCACTCCGGCGTAAGCAAAAATATAGCGAGCATATTCTCCACGACCCATGAAGGAGAAATAATACAACTTGTAGTTAACCATGCTGATGGGAACTGGAAAATGTAATGAACAAATCAATAGTCAATTAGTCAGGCAGGCAGGCAGGCAGGCAGGCAGGCAGGCAGGCAGGCAGGCAGGCAGGCAGGCAGGCAGGCAGGCAGGCAGGCAGGCAGGCAGGCAGGCAGGCAGGCAGGCAGGCAGGCAGGTAGGCAGGCAGGCAGGCAGGCAGGCAGGCAGGCAGGCAGGCAGGCAGGCAGGCAGGCATATGGTCTCAGATGTGTATATTATCCTATTTCATGTAACTTATTGTGTATATTAGTATTTTACCTTACCAAATATATGTCTTCTAAAACGCGTATAGCGTAGCAATGCAATACTCATGTGTGCTTGTTTGTTGGAACTGTTTTCTCAAACACTCAACGAAATTAATTAGCTAGCATTTCTATGAGAGGTTGATGTATTACAGATGTAGTTCAAACTAAAAAATATAAATAAGTGGTATAATTCCAAGCGAAACCGATATAATTAACAACTTAAGATGCGGGTTTATTTTTACTATTATTTATTATCTTCTTGTACAATTGATCACTAATATGCGAGAAATGACAAAATATCTCACGTATTCTTTTTTTTCATTGATTTCGTCCATATGTTATTATTGTACATGTATGTTTAGACAAAATAAATAATTCATGCATCCTATCGCTTTAGAGCTCTGAAATGATATTTCATGAGTATGAGCCTTACATCCCAAAACATTCATCTGGAGCTTTTCGAGAAATTCAAGATGGCGTGCAAGAGGGCCGTCGTCGTATTGACATACTCGAAAAGTTTTGTAAATTAGTCAATTCTAGCTCAATTTTCTTAATATACCATTTTAACTACTAGCTTTTGTAAACAGTAAATTCATCTTGAAAACAATTTTGATAAATATTTCACAATTTCAATACAAGATTTCACCCAAAATGGCTGCTAGCATATTGTCATCCTTGAGAAAACGTAGAAATTAGTTGATTTTAGCTCAATTTGTTTTCTGAGATATACTTTTCTGTCTAGTTTGGTGACCAGCCAATCCATCTGGACTACTCCCAGACGATTTTGATAAATATTAAACCCTTTCTATTCCAAGATGGCATTCAAGATCGGCGCATTGTCATACTTAGGGAATGTTGCGTGATGGTTGCAGTACTATTCCTGTCATGAAAAAACCCGGTAATATTGAAAATGTTTCGCTCTTAGTCGAGCGTGCAGAATGATAACGTACTGGTCAAAAAGTTTCTCTATTGATCCCAGACCGCTGGTTTAGGTGTTGGAACAAATGCAATAGTTTTTGCTGAATGCTTAGTTAATTTAATATTGGATATTATGTAATTTTTTATAAATAGTAATATTTTTCGTCGTTTGATGCTTAAAATTGCGTTATCAATTTCAGCTTCAAATGAATAGAAGCAAACAATTCAGCAGCACAAGGGTCAATATAGACAAGGCAATCTATGTTATCACCCCCAAAATATTGTAAAAGTTTGTTTTGATTTTAACTTGTTTCTTGGGTCGTTGACATCCCCATAAAAAGGTAGCTGATTTGCATAATTTCAAAATGGTCGCCGTGCCAGTAGAAAGGCACAATATATTTTGTTCATTCTTCATGATTTACTCCAAAATAATGTTTTAACATGTGTAAAGATAATAAGAAAATACAAAGTGAACAAGTTACCTTTTATTGTATTATACAAGGTCCAGATAAGTCATTATCACATTTAAATTATAATAAACAACGTAGATGCATAACGTCGCACAATCAGCGTAAGATATATTCCAAAGATAAAGGCAAAATTGATTCCAGAGATAAAGGCTTCAAACCAGAAGAGTATGCCTATTATTGAAACTTTACTGATTGGTGACTCAATAATTCGAGATTTCAAAAATACAAACCCAGCCAAAACTACAGTCTGTAGCCTTCCTGGTGGACACATAAACGATGTGAACAAGTCGTTAAAACAACCGAAGAATGCATGCAAGGACATTGTGGTTCGTGAAGGAGTTAATAATTGCTCTGACAGTGTCGATGTTAGAGCAATCCTTGGACAGTACAATGAGATTATAGACCTTGCTGCTACTGCTGTCACTGATACAGGTACAGTGAGGGTTAGTAGCGTATGTCCTCGCTCTAATCCAGAGACACAAGTTCGAATTGATACATTCAATAGTGGTATATCTGAATTATGCCACAGTAGAAACATCCAGTTCATCGATAAGGATGACAATTTAAAAACTCGAGTAACTATGCCCTCATCGCAAAAGATGGGATCCGCCTAAACGTGAGCGGCACTGCTATCTGGGCTAAAAACCTACATATCAACATACATGTCAAAAATGACCTTTCTAGGAAAAAACGAAACAGGCATGATATTTTTGGTGGCGGTGTAGCCTTATGTGTAAACAACAAGTTAAACCGAACAATCAAAGTAAAATTATGTTCATTCTCGCATATTGGCCACCTAATGGAGATGTATCACAATTAATATGTAACCTTTCTCCATTACTAAATGCAGCTACATCCAACTTAAAGAAAGTGGATGGTGAAGTACGCCATATGCATAACTGTAAACATACTGCTTGGGCTGCAGCCAAACGAACGAACAATGTATAGATGTGGAATAAATTTAAGTGTTCGCGAAACGAATTAAAACTGATGCTCAGAGATAAACATAACAGTTTTATGTCTGATCTAGCCCTATCACTAAAGAATAATGCTAAGCGCTTCTGGGCATTTTGTCGCCTGAACAACAATGCTCGCTAGATACCTGCAGTGGTATCTGATGGGCAAAACGATGTCCCTGACGCCGCTGATAAAGGAAAAATGTTTAACGATTACTCCCACTCTGTATTTGCCACCCCAAAAAGAGGAATTGCTCTACCTGCTATTTATGCTAAGTCAGACAACATGCTTGCTAATATAGTTTTTTTTTCTGAAATTGATGTACTGGAAGGGTTAGATGTTAACAAAGGCTCTTGTCCTGATGACATACCCCTAAAGGTGTTAAGAGAGTGTGCCGATAAGTTTTCCCCTCTCTAACCACATTGTTTAACCTCAGTATGTCAAGTTGTAAATTACCTGAATAGTGGAAGTATTCAAATGTTGTATTAAGGCACAACAAAGGCAATAAATGCAATGTTGATAATAATAGACTAATATCACTCCTCAACAAGTGAGTAAAGTGATTAAAGTTATGAAACGACTTGTATTCGATCACATTTATCCAGTTGTCAGTCCACAAATTAATTTGACTCAACACGGTTTTATGAAACATCGCTCCACTACAACACAAATAGTTCACAAACCTAAAAATGGCTTTGGCTGTAACTTATAACAGTGGATGGAAAATTATCTGCAAGGTCGGTATCAGTCAGTTATGATAGAAGGTAAGGTACATTGTATCATCACCTTTACCTGTGACATCAGGTGTACCACAAGGTTCTATTATTGGACCATTATTATTTGTGTTATACATAAATGGTATATGCGATGTATGTACATAAGTTACGAAATTATATGTTGACGATGCTAAATTTTATTGAAAGATAAAGCCAAGACAAGATGTACTTTATCTACAGAATGCTCTTAATGCACTGTTTCTGTAGAGCAAAATATCAAAGTGCAAAAATCCATGTCGACATGTCGTAAAGTAAATATAGATTTTGACTATTTTGATAATGATATCTTATCCAGAGTAACTGAATTTAATGATCTTGGAATAACTATCACTACTAAATTATCTTGGTTTGAAAAGGTGAAAATGTTTCATCAATAGCCCAATGTAAGTTAGGAATGATAAAGCGTATTTATATTGCTATTTGTATTGTTAAAGGCCAATTATATTTGACTCATGTAAGAAGTATTCTTAAATTTCTCTCATGTTAAAGATATAATCAAATTCAAGCAAAAGCAGCGTAAAGCTTGACAATTATTTATCAATGATTATGTTTCACCCTATCACGAAAGATGCAAAGCGTTATTTATCTTGCCTTTTTGCTTCAGTCGACAAATAATCGACCTCTGTTTTTTATACAGCTTTAAACAGCTTTATTCACCTTCATGGTAAACTATCTTGTGATTAATCTAGTAATTTTGAGCTAGCTTATGGTCTCTGAACTGCTCAACAGAGTATACTATTCAAATTACCTCTGTGCAAGACTGTTCAGTTCCAATGTACTTATTTTTATTGCACTGCTCGCTTATGGAACACTTTACCTTTTGTTATCCGAGATGCTAGTAGTTTGCATATTTTTCAAGAAGAGCCTGAATGAATTATATCTCACTATGGTAAATGTATTTGATGTGAATAATAGATCTACCTGGGCTTGTGCTTGTGTAAATTGCCGAATGTGGCAGAAGAGTTTTTATCCTGAGCTAGCTGTGTAATTTGAATCGGCTGTGAGACGGCTATTTGCGCTGTCACCAGCCATGCATAGCTAAGAACGGAGGGCTCTAGTGTATAGAATATATACCTAGTTAGCATTTTTCAGCTGCACGACAGCTATATGAGCAAACGTCAGCAGATGTTTTCTAATGCCGAATGTAGCAGAATTGTTTGTGTCCTAAGCTACCTGTGTGTTTTGAATCGACTGTGAGACGGCTATATGACTTGTCACCAGCCATGCATAACTATGGACGAATGGCTCCGTTGTCGATATGTATGTGTTGGCAACTGACAAGCCTCCTCGCCAAACTTATACTATTGTATTGAATATATATATAGGTAGCAACTTTCGGCTGCGTGACAGCTATATGAGCTGACGTCAGCAGATGCATTCTAGGTTAATAGTATTACTTTCATTTAGGGATGCATTATTATTATTATTATTATTATTATTATTTCACATTTTTATATAGCGCAACATACAAACTTGTTTCTATGCGCTTTACACACAAATCTAAATATTTAGAAACACATGTATTCTAGTTCCCAAAATGTTCCAAGAATAGATACATTTACAAGTCACGCTTGAAACCACTAAAAGTGGCATGGAGTTTGATTGATGTCGACAAGTCATTCCAAACTCTGGGAGCCACAGCATCGAAGGATCTGTCCCCAACACGCATCCTGGTATGCGGCACAACCAGCTGATGACCAGATGATGGTAATTGACGTGTCGACGTCTTCCACTGCAGAGAGCGTGAGAGGTATACCGGCGATCCAGCACAGTTAAGAGCCTTATCAGTGATCTGACGCTGCCATACATTAAAGGTATGCCAGTTTTATATAATACTGTCATATATTATTTTATTATATAATGTTAATTCACTAATATAATTGACAGGCCTTATAGAGGTCGTGTCGACATGTTCAAAAAATACTCAATTAATAATAATGATATTGTACCATGTTTGCATGTTTTAACTGAAAGTCAAATAAACAAATAAACAGGTCAAATATCGATCTGTGCAAGTTTATGACCTACATGTATGTATTATGGTTCCGTTTTATGCCCATTGACACCACATGCATATCAGTGATGCATGCCTCAAAACCATAGGTGAAGTACGAAGATGGGCTACTTATCAAGGTGGCAGAATCCAAAATAGTTATTCCGAGGACATCGCAAAACCGGATCAATTATCCCTATCAATACAGAATATATACGTCGGGAAGAAGAACATTTCTCGTGATATGTTCCTACAATTTGCATCGCTTTTATATAGGCTAAGCATAAGTATAAGTATAATGACTTCAATAGCGCCAGTATATCTCAACAATATTGAGAGTCAATGGCACTGTGGACTAAAATCAGTATTTAGTGGGTAGGTCCATAGTCGTATGACTAGTCATATGACGTGGATGCTCAGATTAAGGTGGTAGGTCTGATGTAAAAAGGTGTGTTTTCATTTTTTTCCGAAAGATAGTGACTGATTTTGCTTCATGTATTTCAAGAGGCAATTTATTTCACAAGTGCGGTGCAGCAACCACAAACGATGAATGGCCGTATTTTTTTTTGACCGCGGTCCAGGATGTAATAACTTGATACGCGATTTAATAGGTAGCCAATGCAGTGATTTGAGCAGGGCCCAGACTCTTAAAGCCTAGGCCTACTTGAACTGGTCACTACTCGGGCAAGGTAATTCTGTACACGCTGCGAACTTGTTTTATATTTTTCGGGACAACCAAACAGCAACGAATTACAGTAGTCGAGATGACTGCTCACTAGAGCATTGGCTAGAGAAATTGCAGTAGCTTTTTCCAATAAATTTGAATGCGTCTAAGATCGCGAATATGTTAGAAAGCTGATCTACAAATATTGGAGACATGTTTCTTGAATGAAAAAGCTGGATCAAAAGCCACACACAGGTTTCGTATGGAGTCTATTTCGGCAAAATTTTGATTCAGAAGTTCAAATGAGAAAACATGAGCAACTGTTGTACGTTGAGTTAAATTACCAATGATCATGAACACTGTCTTACTGGGATTAAACTTCAGCATGTTTTGATCCATCCAAACCCGGATCGCCAGTATACAATTTTGTACAACAATTAAAGACTGTGTTATATCTTCTGCAACGAAAGATGTGTAGATTTGTATATCATCAGCATAAAGGTAATGCTTTAGACCAAAAGCTGTTATTATTAAACTGAGAGGAGTAGTATACATAGTAAAAAGAATTGGACCCAACACAGAGCCTTGGGAAACACCGCACAACAACAACTGCAGAGTAGACAGTACACAATTAATTTTAACAAGCTGAGAACGACCGGTCAGGTAGGATCGAACCCTCTGCAACACCACACCATCAATGCCAAACCACTCAGTCAATCCACCGAGCAGGAGGTCATGATCGATCGTGTCAAAAGCCGCAGACAAATCCAAGAGCGAAAGAGCAGTAAGTTCACCACGGACTTGAGCAGACAAAATATCATTTTGAATATACAAGAGGACCGTGTCGGTGAAATTTACAAATTTATATGCTGATTGAAGGTTATTCGAAATACCTCATTTTTGTATGAGAGATTTTATTTGACTGGCGAAGATTTTCTCGATCAATTTGGAAACAAAATTTATTCCAGAAACATGTCTAAAATTGCTTAATTTATTTCGATCTAGTGAAAGCTTTTTTTAATAGTGGTGTAACATGAGCAATTTTAAAGGCATCTTGGAACTTCCCTTCTGCCAATGAGAGATTTATGATCATTGTGATTCAGCCGGCCAGAATATCAGCTCTGTCCTTGACGATTTGAGTTGAACTTGGTGGTGACATAATTTACTGGGTGATGACCGAATAAGCTTTGACACATTACTTTCTGAGATTTGTGAGAAAGTGAGTAAAGAATTTGGGGCAGCTGGAGGAGTAGGTTCACGATGAATGTTTGAATCTGATTTAGCTGACAGCAGAGTGTCTCTGATTTTAGCGATCTTTCTTATAAAAAAATCATTGAGAGAGCAAGTTTGGTATTGCATGAACTATCCGGAAGTATATGTTTTTTATGCAAAATGTATTTCATTCTGTCCCATAATTTTCTAAGATGTGTGATGTTCTCCGTAACCAAACTTGCATAATGTTTTCTTTTGTCTTTGACATTAGTCTGTTACACAGGTGAACTTGTGCATTGAGTCGTGATCGATTATAATCTGTTTGATCCCTTCTCCATATTCTTTCCAATTGCCTTTTTTTCCTTTTAGATAACAAGATCTCATCGGTTATCCACTCATTTATTGGTCTACATATCGACTTATCATCTATTGATCTGGATTTTACAATTAATTAGAGTACTATCTCAACATACAGGAAAAAATATAATTAGCAAAAATCGATTACTGACCTAAAAATACTATTGAGGAAAAAATATGTTGCTGTTATAGGTAGGATAACTAAGTTGTGTGAGTGTCATATATCATAACGTGTGAGTAAGTGAGCCTAACTTCCAAAGGTTGTGCTTTGATGGCCATTTACATTAATATTGAAGTCAGTCAGTCATGAGGGGAATATTCTTTGGATTGCTCATACACCCGCAACAGGCCCAATGAGAGGCATTTATAGTTATAATCCCAACTTATAATTATAATCGTTTTTTTAATATTGTATACATAACATATAAACATATCGATGAATATGGCATTTTATTGTAAGAATGCGACACTGGCCCAACATTAGACCAGCGTTCTGTCAACGTTTTATGCTTTACAAGGTTTCAATGGATTGGCTGCTCTATTGTCATCAACATTCAAACCATATTTTTTGTGTTGCCATGACAACTGCCACTTGAGATCAGTGTCTACAAATCTGCATAAACTGTGTACTATAAAACATTTGAAATCATTCGATAAGAGTTTCCTTCAGTCGGGTTTCCTTCTGTCGCGATATTGCCATAAGAGTAAAATACTTATAATGGCCTCATTCACAGTTTGACTGGAAATGCCCTCGAACAAGCTGTGTTATCACAAGTATAGCTAACTACCCCTATTATTGAGACCAGCATGAAAACTGTTGTGCACGTTTCTTGATAAACGACTGTAATAAATAACACCCCTTATGTGGTATTTATAGCCATTTAATTTGCATTGACTCATTGTCCTCCGTCATAAATTACATGTTGAAGTGAATAGAATGCCCCAGAAATGTGTCCCATGTTCATGGCCTGCTATTTATGGTACTGTGCTATGTTTATTACTGATACATGGCCGTCCACGTGTTGTGATCGCTTCTCTTTATGGTGCTGCGTGATGTTTATTACCGACCCATTGCCTAAAAGCTGATTCCTAATTTACACCAGTGAGTGAGTGAGTGAGTGAGTGAGTGAGTGAGTGAGTGAGTGAGTGAGTGAGTGAGTGAGTGAGTGAGTGAGTGAGTGAGTGAGTGAGTGAGTGAGTGAGTGAGTGAGTGAGTGAGTGAGTGAGTGAGTGAGTGAGTGAGTGAGTGAGTGAGTGAGTGAGTGAGTGAGTGAGTGAGTGAGTGAGTGAGTGAGTGAGTGAGTGAGTGAGTGAGTGAGTGAGTGAGTGAGTGAGTGAGTGAGTGAGTGAGTGAGTGAGTGAGTGAGTGAGTGAGTGAGTAAATGTAGGAATGAATAAATAAATAAATAAATGAATGAATGAATGAATGAATGAATGAATGAATGAATGAATGAATGAATGAATGAATGAATGAATGAATGAATGAGTGAATGAATAAGTGAATGAATGAATGAATGAATGAATGAATGAATGAATGAATGAATGAATGAATGAAAGAATGAATGAATAAATGAATGAATGAATGCATGAATGAATGAATGAATGAATGAATGAATGAATGAATGAATGAAAGAATGAATGAATAAATGAATGAATGAATGAATGAATAAATGAATGAGTGAATGAATGAATGAATGAATGAATTAATAAATGAATGAATGAATGAATGAATGAATGAATGAATGAATGAATGAATGAATGAATGAATGAATGAATGAATGAATGAATGAATGAATGAATGAATGAATCCCACAATGGCGTTACTGAATGTTATATATTGATCATATTTTGAATATATATGATCATCGGTTGATCATACCAACTAATGATATTACCGAATATTCAATCATCGATCACGAAATTAAAAACAATTCTTCTCGATATCAGTTACTGTGAGCATTTCAAAACCATTTAACTCTTCACCCGATGAGAACAACAACTATAACACATGAATATTTAACATGATTATTTCTGGTCCCAAATTAGACAAATAGGAGTAAATTGCACCTGTACCGGTGCGGTGCGGTAATGAGACAAAACGTCATGTCTATGAGAGTTAATTGAAATGATGCATGACATTGGTGGATTGATATTCAGGTCAACATGTTGAGGCCGAAATCAATCAGGTTTTTTTTAGAAATTATTCGACATTCCGGTTATTTTTAAGCTAAATAATGCTCGTAGTGGTCACCCGTTGTCACAGGCAGCATGGAGCAAATAATATCCTCTTCTGAATATTTATATATAAACTTGAATATTGTTTTGTTTTGCAAATTTAGTTATAATTAAAGCCCTCTAGATTTGCAAATGATTGGTCTCAAATTAAACAAATATGTGTATTTTTCATCCACTTGAAAGTTTCACCCACTCGAAGTTGTGGGTCGCGGTAGCGAAGCACAACTTCAAGTGGGTGGAAATATAAATCCTCTAATTAAGCGCTTAAAGGGTTAACATACAATATAATGGTTCTGGTGAGTAAATGGTGTGTGTGATCAAGAAGAATAATAACCCTTTACGAGCCAAGGTATCTTGGCGACCCACAGCTTCAAGAGGGTGAAACTTTCAAATATTTGATTAATTTGAGACCAAACATTTGCAAATATTAAGTTTTAAAAACTCGTTTCATTCACAATAACTGTGATTAAATCTGCTATAAAAGAAATGGAAAATAAGTATAGCCGTTCTTAGCCTCCTAAATGTTTAAATTAAGGAAATAGACGCACTTTTACCGATTTCAATTTGTGAGTCGCGAAATCGAGAACCAAATTCAGGTAGAAACATTTTTTTTTTTAATTTAGGGGAAAGACAACTAGATTCATCTGCCGGTTAATGATGGTGTTGCATTGTAGTCGGTTGTGGTGATATTAGCCAAATCCAGATATGTCAGGTGCAGACATAATGCGGATCTGGCTTATCTTCTCTTGGGTTACCAGTAATCTCTCTCAGTCGCGTGACTAATTCGACCAATTATACAGAACGTTGGTTTAGTGCTGGGTCAGTGTCGCAGATATTGGAGTAGCAATAAACCAGCAGTGGGTGAATGTGTCGAAATTATTTAGATTAGGGAGTGCGACTACGTTTTTAAATATCTATTTCCGTTCACGCAAAACACAAACGAAAAAGGTTAGCTGTTGGAAGCTTTGTAAAATTACGCAATAGTTTGTGATACGTTAAAGAAGATGGAATAAAAACCCAGCAAACACGACACATCTAGCTAATGTCTGATCAACGTAGGGTCAACGTCGTAGACGGTGAGCAAACATCGGTCGAACATTGGGTAGATGTCTCGTGCTTGCTGGCATCGGATCAAAATGACGAAAATCAATGATTATTTACAATCAATCAATCAATCAATCAATCAATCAATCAATCAATCAATCAATCAATCAATCAATCAAGCAATCAATCAATCAATCAATCAGTCAATCGATCAATCGATCAATCAATCAATCAATTAATCAATCAATCAAATAATCAAATAATCAAATAATCAAATAATCAATCAATCAATCAATCAATCAATCAATCAATCAATCAATCAATCAATCAATCAATCAATCAATCAATCAATCAATCAATCAATCAATTAATCAATCAGTCAATCAATCAATCAATCAATCAATCAATCAAAAAATCAATCAATCAATCAATCAATTAATCATAGGCGCACAAATCCTTAGAATCAGCATGGGACATAATCCAGCAGAAGCAGCTTCGTTAACAGGGACCCGGGCCACCGAGAAGTGAGAATATTGCTTTACGTTGCTTTCTGCACATTGAGGCAATATCGCGACAGAAAATGAAATGAATCGGGCTTTACGCCACCTTTGTGCACAAATAGACTAAACTGGGCCAGGAGAACCTCCTGACGATGGTGAGATGATTGAGATGACACTGTCCTCCAGTCACAGGATTCGAAATTCAAGCATTGACGGTCTGAGGCCGAGCACGCTACCTCTTGGTCACGTAGGCTCCACACAAAACTGACCTCACACGTGGATGGGGGAAGAAACATTTTGTGTTTCTTTGAAACGGCCGAGACCGGGAACCGAACCCCGAACTCTGAAAGGCAGCGGTGCTAACCACTACCCTAGCGCCCCCGCCCATCGCGACAGAAGGAAGCAAGAAGGCGGGACTATGCCCTTCTTGGTTTTTAGACTGTAGACGTCAGATTCTGACGACTAAAGTCGATCCCCGCGCTGTAAGGGTTAAAATTCTGGACTCGTCCTTGATATGACGTCTGTGTTTTTTGCCTTAATGGCAAAGGATACGGGATAAACCGTTAAAGCGCTGACATATTTTACATAAACCATGGGTACAAAAGGGTTTTTTCAATTTGAAATCCTCATAAATGGCCTAGTTAGCTCTTTCCGCTTTATATGAATACCTATATTATAGGTCTACGGCCATTAGAAATATGCTTACTCCTACATTGATTGCGGGGATCAAAAGTCGATCCCCAAGACTGTTACAACGATTTCTAACGATTTCCATTTTCTGGGTTATAAATAATGTAAAAAATAGCAACACAACTCACGTTTGTCAAATCTATGTATATGATAACGTTATTTCAACTTTTATATTTTTCCAAAAATACATAATGACGCACATCAATATGATTAACCCTTAAAGCGCTGATTTTTTTTATGAAAACCTTGGAGACCAAAGGGTTTTTTCAATTTGAAATCATCATCACTGTCTTAGTTAGTTCTTTCTGATTCATTTGAATACCTATGTTATGGGTCTACAATAATTATTAATATTTTCACTTTTCTACAGTGCCGGGATCGACCTTAGTCGTCAGAATCTGACGACTAAAGTCGATCCCCGCGCTGTGAGGGTAAAACAATATATACGTGCGCACGTATTTACAAGCTGATTATAAATTATCCAATAGTTTGGTATTTATATTTAATCTTTGATTCATTAATTAAATCCGTTTTGATCACTCCTGTGGAGGCGTCATGTATTTTCCCATGAAGAGAATGGCTCCTGACTGATTGTATCTGATAAAGAATAGGAAAGGATGGTCCGCCTTAAATACTATTTTCTTATACATCACTGAACATGTCGTCACCACTCCCACGAAAGTGGCAGCGGCTGCTTCGGTGCCTTTCTCGTTAACATCCACGAAGGCTTTATGGAATACCTTGGCCACAAAAAGGTTCATTGTTCCGTCCATACCAGAAAGATCTGCCGTAGTTTCGTTAAAAATATCAGCCATTCCTAACTTTGTGAGATCATCATTTAGGCTAAATTCGTCCTCCATGCTGAACTTTGGAAGATAAACTTTTACTTCTGTTTTCATGTTGCTTTGTATTCTTTTGAGCATTTGAAGGTCAAGTTTTTTCTCTAATGTGGGCATGCCATCAGCCTCATCAGGAAGTGCGACCAACAAACTCATCTCTCCAGAGGCATATGGGAATTCCATGAAGTGAGAGTTTAAAGCTTTGTCATAGCGGATGGGACGTAACTTGTAGTCCTTCATCATAAAATCCACTTCTACTTCTCTCCCAGTATTTAACTTAAACCGACCTTTATGTGACAAGGAAGGGTCAAACTTCTCTTGCCAATTTCCTTTAAAATATATAGCGTTCACTAGGATAAGTTTGACCAAGTCATTGATATAACCAGAAGGTATTAGATCTGTAATCTTGTTCTCTGTCTGCTCCTCAACCCACGAATTGATTTCCTGTGTTGAGTCTTCAGAATCACCTGCAAAACAGCATTCAGGATCACATGTTTAGCCCTTTAACCACCAAATTATTTATTTTGAATTTTCACTAACTTAAAGTTGTGTCTCTTTGACGCGATTCACAACTTCAAATGAGTGAAAATTATTCGGATTTGACAAAACGGAGGAGGTCAACCATTTTGAAATATTGTTGATCGATGTCACGTTTTATCTTTAAAAACAGTTATTTAATTTACTAACAAAAAATGAAAAAAATATATATAATCGGGACCGGCGTTAAAGGCTTAATACAAAAAAAGGAATGAGTCAACACATAAAATATAATTACCGTTTCAGTGCTGAAATAAATCCGATATATATACTATGGACCACAGAGGGTTATTCAATTTAAATCGTCAGTAATGGCTTATTTAGTTCTCCCGCTTGTTTTCACTACATGTTTCTGTAGGTTGATGATCTTGATAAATGTTTTCATTATTTCAGTGGGGAGGCGATCGAATTTTTAATTCAGATTCTGACGTTAAAAGTAAATCTACAAATGAAAGGATTATACTATCCTTGAATTGTGATTAATTAACTATTTTGTAGATTATTTTTTTCAAGAACCTCTGCCTTTTTAATTACAAGGATTATATAAATAAAAATGTACCGAAATCCATGTTAGTCGCTGAAGCGTTGTAGAACTTCTTGGTCAAAGCAAGGTAGTCTTCTAAGAAATTATACTTATTATTTGCAAACTGTTAGCCGTGTTTAGACTGAACTCAGCCTGTTCGCCATTCATCACAGAATTGTAGTCTTGAGAGGCTTTGTGAACATCTACATCTTCAAGGTGCATCACCTGTTAAACACAGCGTTAAACATCTTAGTTGACATCGCCAATCCCTTCAACACGGAGACCGACTTTAGGCTGACGCCTAAAGTCGTTCTCCGCACTGAAAGAGTAAAATATTTATAGTGACCATAACATATGTATTCAAATGAAGCGAGAGGAACTAACTAGGACATTTATAATGATTTCAAATTAAGAAAAACCTTTTGTTCTCTTGGTTTGTATAAACATATTTGAGCGCTTCGGGGGTTAAAATAGGCTAGTCGATCTAGCTGAAAAATATAAAATAAAAATTCTTCAGTAAAATAAAATAATCCTATCGAATTATACGGTGTTATGTTCTTCAATACCTCTGGTATCAGAGAAAAAAAGAGTCTCGATCAATATACCTTGGACGGAATTTTTCAAACATTTTTAAAATTTGACAGATTTATGCAAATTTCGGTAATTTAATGTCTTTCAAAGGATATTTGCAGAGATCTACTCAATATATAGCGGGACGATTTTTTTCGTCAAAGTTGTTTCGATGATTGCTTAAGGGTAAAACACTTTACTTTCTGAACAGAATAACCTAGTATATATTTAGGAAAAGTATTATATGGCTACTATTTATCAAATTAATTAAAATCGAAGATGGATGCCATTAACCAAAAAATTAAATAAGCATTAAAATGTGAAGTGATTTTGAGACGTTTGGGGTTTTTTTGGCTAAAAACATTGTTCAATAGCTTGTGGAAAAGATTCATTTCAACGAAATTACAATAGTTAATGAACATAAAAACTTCCAAAAAGAGTGGCAACAGATTACTGAGATCGGTAAGTCTTATAAATTTACATACATGTACAACAAGCTCGCTATATGGTACAAGAATGTGTATGATGATTATGACTGTGTGAACTATTTCAATAGCTACTCCAAACAATTTGTGTAAAATTAATTTTCGAGGCTCCACAGTTTTTGTCTGTGTATCACTTGAATCATAGTTACAATAAAACAAATGTGTTTATGATATCATGATAACAGTTTACATGACAAATGACCGTAACCGGTAGTACATACATAACAAACTTTGTAAATGCCATTTTTTTTTCTTTACAAAAGTAATCTATTTGTTTATGTTCATGTGTATGTTTTTCAAATTATGCTGAAAAAGTTTTTTAAATGGGAAATAAAAGGTTCTGAAAAACATAAAGTTCATAAAGAGATTACTATGTTTTTATCGACAGTTGATGGTCTCAGGTAATGACGCTAATCTATAATTTGCTTTACATTCTAACATGCAACACATCTACGAATATTAAAATATGACCCATAGTATATATTGGACAACAAAATATAGCCCATATGCACCAAGAGCGGCACCTCGAGATTACTACACAATTGTGATATAATACAATAACATACATTGTAGGATTGTAATATAATATTGCTATATACTTTGCACGTGTCTCTTTATATTGCTACTTTCATATATTAGGTGATTGTAGAAAATGTCATACTATCTTGATTTTAGGCTTATTTATTTATTTATTTATTATTTATTTGTTTATTCGCCATGCACAGTGCATGTACATATGAATACATTTGAGTTCATTACAGAAATAGTACGATATGGCAGGTTAACTGAGAATAGGCAACATGCCTGTAATAGCTCAGAAATAATCGTCATAAAATTGAAATTATGTTAAAAAAAGTAATAAATAATAATACAGTTTTAACGTAGAGCACCACGATTACACACACAGAAGTGACACCGTCATGCCCCCGACCAGGTATCAATCAATCAATCAATCAAAAGTTTTATTTGACATCAAATTATACATCAGAATTATAGGAGTTGTACATGTTTGTTGTAATGTGTCAGGGACCCCCGTTAAGGTACAATATTTGTACCGCTATCACGGGGGCCACCGGGATACATACATACAGAAATACATTCATACATACTCAAATGACAATGAATAGATTTGAAAATAACCAGACATTTTCGTAACAGTATTTTTGAACTCTGATTATTATTTACTGAAAAACTTGTCATATAAGATGTTAAAGCTGAGGTTATGGAAGAACTCTGGGGGCTAATGCAATTTAATGTGATTTAATGTAATCTTTGGCAAACGTAGCAATTTGATAGGGAACAAGTATCAGAGTAATTGTTTATCATACATTTCTTTATGTAAGAGCTAAACCCACCGAGACAATGTGTGTGTATTTTATCAAGGATCAGTGACGGGCTTTTATTCATGAGATGTGGTATGTCGTAACGAATTGTCATTTTGGCAAATTCGTGTTTTACTTTAGGGACTAGAAGAGAACATTTATTTCTTGTATTGTGCTGATGAATATCACTCAGAGAGGTTAATGGTAAAGAATTAAAATATGCTGGTAGTGAGCTGTTATATAGCTTATGGATAAATTTGTATTGATTCATTTTGTGTATGTCATCTATGTTAAGTAGATTTAGGGTCTTGAATATTGGTTCCGAGTGTGAAATATAGTTGCTTAGAGTTATTATTCTAACTGCTCGTTTCTGTAACTTGAAAATTCTGTTTTTGTTGTAACCCCAGAGTAAAATGCCATAGTGTATATAAGGCAGAACGAGACTGGAATATATAGTCAGCAATATATGTTTGGGCACATAGTGTTTCAATTTGTTCATTATTCCCAATGTTTTGGCAATTTTGCAAGATATATTGTTTATATGGGTTTCCCATTTTAAATCTTTTTGTAGAGTTATACCAAGGAAGTTAAAACTATCTATATTTTTTAAAGGTGTATTATCTATTTTAATTTGAGGTATGTCAAATTTACGGGTGGACCTACGAAAAAGCATAAATTGTGATTTCTTAGCATTTAGTGACAGCTTGTTCACCTTCAGCCATGTGCTTATTTTTCCAAGTTCAGCATTAAGAGTTAAATTCAGCAGAACAATATTCTTGAAATCATCAACAGTTAGACTTCTTGATAGTGTTGTATCATCCGCATATATAAGGATGTTAAAATAAGTACTTGCAAGTTCAATATCATTTATGTAGATGAGGAAAAGCAGTGGACCCAAAATTGATCCTTGCGGTACTCCTGTTACGATATGTTTAAAGTCTGATTTTGTATTTCCAACCTGAACGTACTGTTTCCTGTTTGACAAATAATCTTTAAATAGTTTTATTTCAGTTCCACGTATACCATAATACTTTAATTTGTCAAGAAGAATTTCATGATCTAGGGTATAAAAAGCTTTCGAAAAGTCTAAATAAACATTGATAGGGATACTTCCATTATCCATTTGAAGAGCTATATCGTCAACTAAATGCAAAGCAGCTAATTCGGTTGAGTGTTTGGGTCTAAAACCGTATTGGTTCTTACAAAATAAGCCATTTAATGTGAAATAGTCATTTATTTGATTGCAAATGACTTTTTCTAGTACCTTAGACATAGCAGGAAGCAATGAAATGGGCCTATAATTTATAATAATATTGTTGTCGTCTTTTTTGTGAAGAGGAATAACCTTCGCTACTTTCATATTGTCAGGAAAAACACCAGTGTTCATACATTGATTAATTATCAAAGCTATTGACTTTATTACTTCAGGAAGAATTTCTTTTAGTAGCCGGGTGGATAATCCATCATAGCCGAAACTACTTTTAGACTTTAATTGTTTTATTATTTTCATTACGGATGCTTCAGTTACAGGTTCAAAATGAAAAGTACACTTTGCTGGATTTTTCAGATAATCTTTGAAAGACGCATCTTCAGGCGCATGAATCTCGGAGGCGAGATTTGACCCAATGTTTGTAAAGTAGTTATTAAAAGTATCTGCTATATCTTGTTTGTTTTTTATTTATTTGCCTTTTAGATAGAATACATCTGGGAATGTATTTTGTTTCTGGTCTCTATTTAGTACTTGTTTGATACTCGCCCATGTGTTTTTTATGTCATGCTTATATTTATGAAATTGTTGACAGTAATACGATTTCTTTGCATTGTAAATACTTCTTTTTAGTATTTTGTTATAAGAAGCGAGATTACTTTTTAATGTTTGATATTCTGCATCAGCTACATTGGTTTTTTTCAGTGTTGCATATTGTTTATCTCTAAATCTTATTGACCTGATAATACCGTGTGTAATCCATTTTGAGTGTTTGTGTTTGTGCTTATTGAACTTCATTGATTTAACAGGCAAATGTTTAGACTGCAGTTTCATAATTAAATTATTTAAACGATTATAGTTTTCGTTTGGATCACACAGTTGATTTGTATTTAGTGAGCTAAATATATCTGCAGCTGCTAAACTCTGCCTCAAAAGTGCGATAGAGTTTGTGTCATTTGTATTTATTTCAATGTATTTGGGTGGTGTTATTTTTGATGTTTCTGTGTTTAAGAAAATGAAGTATGGAAGGTGATCAGATAGTTGTGTTACAAAGATTCCTGTTTGGGAATTTGCACATTTAGCTGTTAGCTTGCAGAAGAAATTATCAATTAATGTGGCTGTGTGTTAAGAAAATCTTGTAGGGAACGTTATACGTGGGATGAAATGATGAGATGAGACTAGATCAAAAAAATCACTGTACATTTGTTTATCATTTACTTTTAACAGGTCTATGTTGAAATCACCTGTGAGGATTAATTCGCCACGCCTGTTGTTTAAAGGGACTGGCCCAGGCTAAAATCATCAAAAAATCGGTGATTTTATTTCGGGTTCTTATTATGACCATATGATGTAAGCATGTACATAGACTAGAACCGCATTTTTTTTATAATTTTTGTGCTGCGCATTCACCAGTTAGGCTAGATGTAGGGACGAAATTCCTGATTTGTAATTATTGACAACCATGTCAAAAATAAGAAATACGGGAATTTCGTCTCTATATCTAGTCTAACTGGTAAGTGCGCAGCACAAAAATTATAAAAATTTGCAGTTCTAGTCTATGTACATGTTTACATCATATGGTCATATTAAGAACCCGAAATAAAATCACCGATTTTTTGATGATTTTAGCCTGGGCCAGTCCCTTTAAAGTTTGTAAAACTGGTTCAAGTTCAGTTAGAAACCTAATATAATTTCGATTAATGTCTCTAGGTGGGCGGTAAATATTTCCGATAATTTTTTTTCCTTTCAAAGTGTTCCCGCTAATTTCTAAAAATTGACCCTCCTAAATATCAGAATCTTTGTACAATGATAAAATCTTATAAGTATACTCTTTCTTCAAGTAAATTAGAAGACCTCCGTGTGCTGAACATATTTTGCCCTGAGATATTAGTGTGTATCCATCTAATTGTAGTAAAGCTGTATCAGAGTCATGCGACAGCCAGCTTTCTTGCAAACATATCGCGCTAAATTGATAACCTTGTTGGTCGAGGTCTGCAAGAATTATTCTTAACTGATTTATTTTAGCATTCAATGATTGAATATTTACACTTAGTATTGAGAAAGTTCTTTTTTGTTTTTTAAACATGGAGACTAAATGTTCCTGGTTAAAATAGTTTGATTGGAGTGAGTTTTCTGGAAACGGTTCAGAAATTTCATGCTGATTATCATTTTCAGCACCAGTTATATAGTTCAAAGAATTTACATCAACCCCTCCAAAGTTCTTCAGCATATCCTCATCAAGATACATTATTTTTTGTTTTTTCTACACTGAAAGTGTTACGACAGCATGTTTTGAAGATAAAATAAAGTTTGTTCTTTGGACATGTTACTATTTCTTTTAGAGTATGTGGTTTGATGTGCTTGTATCTTAGAAAGGTATACAAATAAAATAATATTGTATGATAAAGATAACTAAAAAATACACATCGCCTTGCAGTGCATACTGTCACTAGAATGTGTAGATAATAAAGAAAAATGTGTACAGTCGATAGAACGATAAACCGTGTACCATACTTTGCATAAAAGCGTAAAAAATTATAAATTCCCACTGTCATGAATAATATAATTAAAGGAAAACAGAAATTACTGGGAATGTTGACATGGGGCCGGGGTAGGCCAGGTAATAAGAAAATTACAGTTATGTAAATGTGGATTTACAGAAAATAACAAAAATATACATGATTGTGATGAAATCTCATACGTAGACTATAAACAAATTATGCGTACTAAATTATAATTTAGATGTGAATAGACTATTCTAGAATAAAACCCTGGATCTCACTCTATAGATTCTGCCAAAGCCATTTTTAAAGTTGATTTAGTAGTCTAGTAATAATAAATAGACATTATGATTGTCCTAATACCTAATGCCAATAACGGCTAATCATTATGAACATTGGCTTTTTTTCATTTAGACTCTAATTTAAAATAAATATTTATTTATTTAGGCCTACAAAGAGTGATATATGGCTCTATTTTCTACATGACTAATGTTTATACACTAGTAGGCCTATGTTCGGCATTAATATATTTTCAGATAGATTAGGATATTTTGCAGTCAGGTCTCGAAATGTTGTAATCTAAAACCAGTTTTTTTGTAGTTATATATCTACCTGGGCTATAGGCGTGATAATAATATCCTATAATCTAGAAAGTGGTCTAGCTATAGTCTAGACGGTTTAAGTTGCAGAGTTATCAAAAAGGGTATGATATATAAATGACTTTCAGACTTGGACATTTTATTAGGATAAATGATTTAGAAATCAAATGTAGGCCTAATCCTCATCTAGCCTGGTCTAGATAGCAAAAAAAAAAGATACTATTTATTTTTGTTTTAGATTGAACTATAGACTAACTAGTACTAGTAGTAGCCTAGGCCCATTACGACCTAGTGGGCCTACGAGGCTACTTAACATGGATTGCATCATGATGACACTTTGTCTTCAAATTTTGACACCAGTCACCACTTCTCTGGCGATGCAAAACGTGCCACTGGAAGATAGTCTACTGATGCACTGCCAGCCGGGTTGGATGATATCATGGGCACTGGCCGGTAGCCTACATCAGACCTAGTCTGTCATCTGTCACACTTAGCCTAGTTCATATACACAGTCAGCTTGAGCCACAGTGACATTTATCACATACACAAGTTCACAACTGCATGCACTGTCACCAGGTCACTGGGTCTTCGTCAAGATCATGATGTTCGGAGTTCAGTTCACATTACACATTCTGAGGAAGGATAGTGTTCCAGGTATTGCCTTGTTTGTAAATTAGTTTGGCTGTGTTTGTGAACGGGATGAGGGCAAGCAGACCGTCCTGTCGCAATGAATGCATTTTAGGGAGCAGAGCACGTCTTTGTTGTTGCGTGTACATTCATTATCTGTATCGAAATATGTAACAAGGTTGTCCTAATGCGTTACTTTTAAAACAATAAAGATAATTGGCGTCCCTCAATTGCCACGGGAGGGCGTTTCACAGTGAAACAATTTTGTTAAATAAACTTACTTTAAAACACCCTGTTCTAACAATTTGCATGCTTCAAGGCCCGCATTGCCATATCTCAGAGATGAATTTGAAAGCTCTTCTATATCATTATACAAGGATAAATCATAGTATCTTTCAATACATTTAAAAACATATAACAAATCTGCATTTTCTCGTCGGTAAGATAATGGATGCAAATGAAGCATGGTACATCTTTCCTCGTATTTATTTTCCTGATAATTAAGAATGTAACGAGTAGCAGCTCTCTGTATTGACGCAATAGCTCTTGTATCTGAGCATTAAAACCAACTGCTCATTTATTCATGCCCATCATTCTATTACATGTACTTATCAATCCACTACAGTGTGAGCCCTACGCGAGATTGGTGTTTATTACTACGATAAAGTTTCACAACTTGTATACATAATTTTTTCGCTTTACAGTTTACACCCACTTTACATATTAGTGCTGCTATTGTTAACAAATCTATTACTGTGCAATGTCACATAAGTTTTATTGTAGACTTCTAAAAACATTCATCCATCCATTTTCAAAACTTGTACAAATTGCCTTTTGAACTTCTCATATTTTTTTGAATTTGCGGAGTGGTATTTTTTGGAATTAAGCACAATACAGAGTTGAGTATAAAATGAAATGCATCGGGCTTTAGTGCACATACAGTCTAAATTGGGCGAGAACCTACTTAGGATGGTGAGATGACACTGCCCTCCAGACACAGGATTCGAAATTCAAACCCTGGAGGTCTGAGGCCGAGCACGCTACCTCTCGGCCACGGAGGCTCTCCACAATACCGAGTTCTACAAGTAGATAGAGAAGAAACATTCTTGTTTCTTTCAAACCGCCGAAAATTTCGAATCCTGTGTCAGGAGGAAAGTGTCATCACATTCATCTCACCATCCTCAGGAGGTTCTCCTGGCCCAGTTTAGCCTATATGTGCACAAAAGTGGCCTTAGCCCGATTCATTTCATTTTATTTCAAACCGCCGAAACCGGGAAACGAACCCCGAACGCTAGTGTGAAAGGCAGAGCGATGCTAACCACTACACTATAGGGTCCCGGCCCTACATAGTTGTGTAATTTGCTATACTATTGTGTAGATTCAGGATCTGTTAATATTCCCAATATGATGTAATATGCTATACGTACTTCCTTCATCTGTTTTTCTGTTTCTCCTTTAGCTCCAGCGTAGGTCATGCCCAGCGCAGTGAAAATAGAGAACGGTGAGAAGAAGATGTTATTGTCTGAAGGAGACCCCTTCACAAGTTGTCTGTAGATGTCTGGTTGATAGACTCCGTCAGCTTTCCCACTGACTTAGCATCGTCAAAACGTTTGGTTTTCGGTACAGCAGAGGCACTCGAGCCAAAGTTAGTTGGTACGCCGACATGGCCCAAGTCTCCGAAAGAATCAAAAGTCACATGATCATCAGGAAAATCTGAAGCACAAAACATATATTATTTTCCCAAGTATGTTTTTGTATTACAGTCATATGCGGAACGCATATAATACGATACTTCTATGGATTATTGCGTATAATGACCAATTATGTTTTTTGTCAATATTCCATTAATCAGACATAAAACGTCTGTATTGGAAATATAGTATTGAACACCAAGTATGTTTCAACGTAATAATACATTTAATCAGAATAACTAATAATAATAAGATATATAAATTGTTTAATTCATATTTGATATAATCTTGGTAGCTCGATAACTCGGTAAAATAAGGTAGGGTGGCTGAACATGTTTGTTATTTTGTACTTATTCTTCACTGACATTAGTACTGTATATTTCATGTACTTTTGAAATGTACATTTTTCATAGTGTTTCGTTGTACAGTGGTTCAAAGAGAGGTAAAATGGATACTTCCGAGTAGTTCCAAGAAGGAATGTTTCGAGACGAGAATGTGTTAAAAAAACGATTAACCTCATAATCGTTCAAGCATAGATAATTTTAAATCAGTGAGTGAGTGAGTGAGTGAGTGAGTGAGTGAGTGAGTGAGTGAGTGAGTGAGTGAGTGAGTGAGTGAGTGAGTGAGTGAGTGAGTGAGTGAGTGAGTGAGTGAGTGAGTGAGTGAGTGAGGTAATCATGGGGCTGTCAGACAAACATTAACATAAAACTATATTGATTTGTTTTATATGTTTTGCATTTACCGTCACAGTCGCCAAATTGTACCATTTGACTATTAGCGAAATCAGTGTGCGTACCTGCTGCTGTTCTTGTGTGTAACGTTGACATCCACATAAGCAGTATTACCAGAAGTTTTGCCCCCAGCTCGCCCATGTTCAGTTGTCTCGTCCTTAGCTCGTTTATGACTGACTGGGTTATACATAACACATATAGATGTCGTGTGTTGTAGCCTCAGGCGGACTTTGATCGTCATATAGTTTAATGCTGGAATCAACCAGTTTATCTAAATAGGAAAAATAATCTGTGATCCAGGAAGTAGCAAATGCATTGTAATATAGCGCTTTATCAGTGGATACAATGTGTGGGGCTTAGATTAATCACTAACCTATCATTAGTTAATGGCCTAGACGTTGTACAATACAACAAATCCTAAATTTACGATAGGTTAATTCAGATGATTTTTTTTAAAATAAATTATGCAGTATTTGGTTAATAAATGTTGCAATGCCAAAACAATATTTAGTTTAGCAGATGAGGTAACCTATTGTGCATTTTTTTTATTAAAGCATGAAATTTCTACCACTTGTAGAACATATCCCAAGGGTAATTTTAAGATGTGGAGGTAAACTGGATTTGACATCTGATGACCTCTAGAGGTCATTGACCTCGAAAGATCTAAATATTCACTGGCAAAGCCAAAAAGTAGTGAAAATTGTATATTACAATATCTATGATTTGTTTCTGTGTGCCAAAAGTGTGTCAAATACTCGAAGATACTATTTTCAATTATTAAGCATAACACCGAGGTCATGTCAAGGTCACACCAAGGTCATTTAAAAGTCAAACTGGCAGAAAATAGTTAAAATGTCCACTTTTTATCAAGTTCCACGCTGTTGTTGTGCAGCCATTTTTTACAGTGTACTTGTTTCGACATATTCTTCGTCCTATGTAGTTTCCATACACATTTTAGGATATACAGGGCAATATCAACCTTGGGAAGGAGGCTATCTCCTAGGTATTCCACTTATTACGCTCTTTCCTCAATATTTGGCTGAACGGGCCAAATTACAATTATGCAGCATTGTAAAACATTTGTTTGTGCTCCCATAGCATGAAGTTATACAGTTTGACAAGGGGTGGGGTTGTGTTTTCCTAGAGTACCATCCGAAAGCAATTTGAAGGTCATGTCAAGGTGATTTCAAGGTCAAACTGGCAAAAACTGTTACCATGATCACATATCTTCTTCAGAGCTGTTCTGATTTCTTTTTCAAACGTGTCTTCACTTAACGGAGCCTGAGCTTCAGTCTGGTGGCATCTATGATTTTTTTCTAGAATCACATCTATCCACATCAACCTAACTTTATGCAGGTGGGCCATATCTGATAATTTAAAGACAGATCAGAATTTTATTATCGTGATTTCCATTAATTTAATTGGATTTAGGCCTATTGGTTATACATTTACTAGCCTTCATGTAGCAATCATGTCTCCTTAAATAAGTTTGGTCAATAAAATAGTGTGTTCTAATTCGGGACCACATCTGATTATTATCTAGAGGTCTACTGTAGATAGATGCATAGTGTAAGCCATGTGAGCCATAAGTGTATCGTTGATGCCATCTAGTCCCTCCAGTCTGATGTTTCAGGTAGCTGGAAGTTGTTAGAAGACAACATAAATTTAGAGGAAATGACGGTCATTTATATCCATTGTAACGGGTCGATTCTAACGTTGAATTGTATATAATTATATTCTTAGTGTGTCCCTAATATCCTAATAGAAGTGTCGAGCAGGTTTTTATCCCATGTCCGTAGGGGAAGGGGGGGGGGGGTTTAGTCGCGCCGGGATCTATCAAGCGTGAGGCATCAGGCGGTACCTATTTTTTGTGGGTGCAATAACTATAAAGCTAGTCGTTATTATTTGTTTAAAATTTTAAATCACATTCTCAACAACATGGGAATGTGCAAGTGAATTTTTAAACAGGCTACCAAAATGCAAAATATCTCCCAGAGTTCAATTTCATAATTTATTGTGGGCGCAAAAACTCAACACCTAAATCAGAAACAACCCGAATCTTACAAGCACATTCCCCACGATAATTATGGAGATGTACGGGCAATTTGTTCAAGATTTGACTGAAATTTAAAATGGCCGCCACAAATCAATTTCATAATTTATTGTAGCTGCAAAAACTCAAACTTTGTAAGAAATTTGGCAAATTTTACAATAAAATTCTCCACGATATGGAGATGTGCAGCTGATTTTTTAAACATACCACTACATTAATTTTTCACAAAGCTCGACAAAATATCGACGTCATGACTACCAAATTTTCTCGTTAAATTTGGACCCTGTCACCATGACGATATGCCATCGTTCGGTATTCAATTCATACTGAATAGACTGCATTGTTTTCTATTAGACGCTTTTCCATGACTTGCCGGCAACAGTTGCACTATAACTAGACTAAACCTTTCACAACCATCAAATGGGATATATAATATTAACTACTTCGCACATCTATTCTGTTATAACGGCCTCGTATTCCATTATAACGGTATAGTATCTCGTTAGAACGGTTTACTTATCCGTTCTAACGATCTATTGTTCCGCTATAACGGTCTAGTATAACATTTTCGTTATAACGGTCTAGTATTTCGTTATAACGCCATACTAATCCGTTATAACAGTCTACTATTCCGTTATAATGGTCTAGTATTTTGTACTAACGGTACATGATTTCGTTATAACGGTCTACTCATCCGTTAAAACGGTCTACTAATTCGTTATAGCGGTCTACTATCCTGTTATAATGGTCTAGCATTTCGTTATAACGGTTTAGTATTTTGTTATAGCGGTCTACTAATCCGCTATAACGGTCTACTATCCTGCTATAACGGTTCATTATTGTGCTATAGCGGTATATTATTCCGCTATAACTGGCTATATCTATATTCCGTTACAACGGTATACTATCTCACTATGTCGGTCTAGTATTTTAGTATAACGGTCTAGAGTTCCGCCATAACGGTCTACTAATCTGGTATAACTGTCCACTAATACGTTACAACGGTCTACTAATCCGTTATAGCTGTTTACTAATTCGTTATAACGGTCTACTAGCATATTATAACGGTCTAATATTTCGTTATAACGACCTACTATTTTGTTATAAACCGTTATAACGAAATAGTATACCATTATAACGAAATACTAGACCGTCTTATAGCCGTACAGTAAAAAGCTGTAACGGATTATTACACCGTCTTGACTAAATACTAGACCGTTATAACGACCTTTATCACGAAATACTAGACCGCTATACGGGATAGTAGACGTTATAAAAAACTGGTAGACAATTTGAATGAAGTACTAGCCCATAACGGATTAGAAAATAATTGTACTTCCGTAGATATCTTTGTTTTGGCTGATATAGTTTTTTCTTTTTGAATTACCCATGTATGTGCTGTTATCTGGGCGGATGTGGAGCTCTTATCCTTGAAAATTTATAAAGGCCCACTATTTCGTTATAATGGTATATTAAACAGTTATAGCGGATAAGTAGACCTTTATAACAAAATACTACACCGTTATAACGAATTAGTAGATTGCTATAACGGATTAGTAGACTGCCATACCGAACTACTAGACCGTTATAGCGAAATACCAGCCCCTTATAACGAAATACGAGACCGTTATAACGAAATACTAGACCGTTTTAACGGATCAGTAGATCGTTATAACAGATTAGTAGACCGTTATAACGGATTAGTAGGCCATTATAACAGAATAGTAGACCGTTATAATGGAAAACTTGACCGTCATAACGAAATACTAGACCGTTATAACGGGAGAGTAGACCGTTATAACGAACTACTAGACCGTTATAACGGAATAGTAGACCGTTATAACGAATGACTGGACCGCTATAACGGAATAGTAAACCGCTATAGCGAAATACTAGACGGCTATAACGGAATTGTAGACCTTTATAACGGATTAGTAAACCTTTATAACGGATTTGTAGGCCGTTATAGCGTGATACTAGACCGTCAAAACGAAATACTAGACCGTGATAACGCGATAGAAGACAGTTATAACGGATTAGTAGACCATTATGACGAAATAGTAGACCGTTATAACGAGATACGAGACCGCTATAGCGGAATAGTAGGCAGTTATAATAAAATACTAGACCGTTATGACGGAATAGTATACCGTTATAACGTGATACTAGACCGTCATAACGAAATACTAGACCGTTATAACGGAATATTAGACCGTTGTAACGGATTGATATACCGTTATAGCGAAATACCATACCGTAATAACGAAATGCTAGACCGTAATAACGGAATAGTATACCGTTATAACGGATTAATAGACGTTAAAAGGGAATGAAAACAAATCTTATTTTCATAAAAACACTTTCTTTTGGCTGATGTAGTTTTCTCTCTCTAAATTATCCACGTCTATATTGATATCTGGGCGGATGTAGAGCTCTCATCCTTAAAAATTGAAAAAAACAGAATGGCTGCCAATAAATCACTGAAATTAATTATGCTTTTGCTAATTCTTTCTCAGGGTATTACCTGGTGTGAGAATTATTTGATGGCATATCTATTCATTACGCACAAAAGACAATGATCAGTAATAATCTACTTGTTCACTTGTTTCCTACATAAGGGGGACACATTCAATTACAAGAGGGGGGGGGCAGAATATTTTTAAAATATATATTTCCAAACTAAATTTTCGTGAAATAAATAATTGTCTGATGTTGTAAATAAATATTTAAATTTGAAATAAATAATTATTTCAGCTTATGAGCAACATCATTTAATAGTCCTAAAAAAATCCAAGCCCCATTTATCTGGCATCATTAAATGACCTTTAAATTTGCGAAGCCCCTCTTTGCTCGGATCGTTTGCTTACAGATCAAGGCTGGGTTTAATGTGGGATCAAAATTTGTAGAAAGAAAAATATATAAGGGAGTGATAAGACAGGGTCGAAATACCATCACTTCCCCATTGATAACGTGGTATATGGCAGTGATAAGACCGGGTATCTAGAGATACCATCACTTCCCCATTGATAACGTGATATATGACAGTGATAAGACCGGGTAGAGATACCATCACTTCCCCATTGATAACATGGTATATGGCAGTGATAAGACCGGGCATCTAGAGATACCATCACTTCCCCATTGATAACGTGGTATATGGCAGTGATAAGACCGGGTATCTAGAGATACCATCACTTCCCCATTGATAACGTGGTATATGGTAGTGATAAGTGATAAAGGTATCTAGAGATAATCATAATACAATAACCTCATATTGCTTAAATTTTGGGCCACGTCAACGCTGGCCCGACATAAAATCAACAAATGTTTAGTGGATTATGTTCGCCGGTATGATATCAGCCCAGCAAACACGATGTATTGAATCAATTTTGGTTTGATGTTGGGCCAACATCGTGGACGCTGGGCTAACAATAAACCAACATTGGCTTGATGTTTCGTGTTTGCTGGGAGATACATCATAACAGGAAGCATCGGTCTATTGTTAGATAAGTGTTGTAACAATGTCTAAATAGATGTCCAACATAGAACAAGCACTGGGTAAATAATTGTTGCGCGTGTTCAAAATTACTTTCAGGTATATAAGTGTGTGGTAGATAATGATTCTCTGTTCATATAAATTCAGAACGATGCTACATAAATTGGTGAAGATATGGTTTTTACAAACCATGGAGATGAAAGGTGTTTCATTGATTTAAAAACATCATAAATGTCTTAGTTAGCGTTTTTTGCTTTATTTGAATGTCTATGTTTTTCTGTCTACAGCCATTATAAATATTCTACTCTCTCAGTGTGGGGATCAACATTAGACGTCATAATATGACGTCCATAGACGTCAGATTCTGACGTCTAACGTCGGTCCACGAACTCATCTACAACAAAATGTTTATTTTTCTTCTGTGGCTTTTGATTTGATTGGAAATTCGCTTGATAACATATGTAGATAAGGACCTAGCAGAGCAAGGGTTACTTAATTAACCTTTCAAGTGCTAAGTACCACTAAAATAAAAAGGGTTACTTAATTTCAAGTGCTAAGAACCACTACAATATTTTTGAATACATTGATTAGGATATTTAATCCATTTATTAGGAAACTAATCACTGATATTAGAAATAAAAATAGTTAGTTTCAAATTAAACAAACATGAGTAATTTTCAACCATTCGAAGTTGTATGTTTCAGTAGCAAGACATAACTTCATGATGCAAATTTATTAGGCTAACTTAGCCGGTATAGGGTTAAAACCACTAAAATGTGTCTATTATATGAAGAAGTCAGCTAGCGCTTGTTAGCTCTGTTAAGGTTTGGTTTACTGGGACAACAAAATGAAATGAATAGGGTCTTACGCCACCTTTGTGCGCATATAGGCTAAACTGGGCTAGGAGAACCTCCTGATGATGGTGAAATGAATTAGATGACACTGCCCTTCAGACATAGGATTCGAAATTCGTAGCACCGACATATTATTTGGCATAGTCTGATCAGAAACCACAAATGTAAAATATCTTAAAGGCACATATTGTGACCCTTGGGGCTAAAAGGGTGTATCTGTATCTTGGTAAGGTTGTACAAACGACCCTTTAATTCCGAGAGTACAAATCGTAAATTTTGTCATAACTCGGCAATATTGTAGCCTTGTCTAAATTCCCCATGTAAGCCTGCATGGCACATTCATGTACAACATGGCACGTATAATTCACCACAACCAGGACACTAAATTTGAGCTTTAAGCTGATCATATCATTTTGGGCTTTTTAAAAATGGCATATTAGCCCTTTCAACGCGGGGACCGTCTTTATACGTCAGAATCTGACGTCTGTAGACGGCATATTCTGGCGTATAAAGACTGTCCCCACGCTGAAAGAATTAAAATATTTATAATGGCCGTATCCCCTTAACATAGGTATCCAAATGAAGCGGAAAGCGCTAACTAAGAAATTTATGATAATTTCAAATCGATAAAAAAACTTTTGTCTCCGTGGTTTATATACAAATATTTCAGCGCTGTAAGGGTTAAGGTTTATTTAATTACAACCAGGATATTCTGAGCTGATAAAATTAGATATTATTTTTCAGTTTTAATACATTTTGGCCATTTTCAGGTCATTTTATTATTTCTTTGGCGAATTGCACAGAAATGCTCAACGGAAGCTAAATATTACAGAGAACAAACGACGTGGTTCTAAGCTATTAAATGTAAATTACAGTGGAAACAAGTAAACTGAGAGTATTTAATGAATCAGAATGTCTCCTCTTCCTACTCTTCCATTGCGGGGATGGACTTATCCATCGCAATCTGACGTCTGCAGATATCTGATTCTGACGTCCAATGTCGATGCTCGCACTGTAATGGTCCTTTCAGTGCATTGGTAGCCTTTATAGACCTACATCACAATTAGGCCATGGGCTACAACCACCCACCGTGTAATCCCCCCCCCCCCTCCCCCCGCCCACACACACACATCTCACCCACACCAACTTTTTTAAAGCCTTGGTATGTCTAAAACATGAAATGAGATGTCAACATTAAAAAATAAGGATGAACTTTATATTTTGACCACTTGGTAACTTCAAACCTGTCTAAAATTAGGGGGTAGGGTTACGCAAACGTCTATCGTCACATTGCAGTAGAGTAAGTAGTGGTCTCTCCACATACGCTCAAACATGATTTTTTATTTAAAATTACTCAAAATGAAAAACAAAACAAACGATTGAACAAACTTGAAGCAAACGACATATTGGACTTATCCATATCTGGCCTATATTTTCTGAATCCGGATGTGTGCATGCTCAAAAATGAGTGCTATAAAAGTCCTATATTTTTTTTATGAAAACATGTTCAGGCCTTACATTAAAATACTTGTATTTAGCATGGGCTGAAATCTGAAACATGATTTTTGCCAAAATGTGAAGAAACTCCCGTATTTTCTATGTATTTTTGCACAAGAAAGTACAATTGATGATTTTTGAAAGGTTTTTATTATACATTATTTTCTAGTGTTTTTGGAAAGAAATAACCTTTATTTGACCTTTAAATACATCGTTTTTTATATCTCTATTGTTAATATAACTATACCGCTAAAAATGTTGACGAGATAGTATGATTTATTTGTGTTAACTTGGTGAACCAGAAATTGCCCATTTTTTTAATTTTGTATGACTTTGGGGCCAAAAAAAAACATTTCTGGTGTTTATTGTTCATCGTCTGACCAATATTTTATCGTAAAATCCAAGATAGACGCCATTTTACATATTTCTATACAAATAATGAAGTAAGCAAATCAAAGCATGTTAGAATATACTGTGAATAAATACATTTTCAAATATCTTGCAACTTAAATCTGCCGTATTACGTAGTCTATTTTTTAATTTTCCAATAATCAAATGTTGTTTATGATATTATAGTTTACGGGCATAAAAACAACTTTTATGTGTGTGCTGGCGGTAACCATTCTGAAATTGAAGGTCAAACATAGGTCATTTTGATCGAAAAACATGAGACATGAATTTATCAACTCTCAATCATGCAAAACCCTGAAATCGTACATTAATATGTAACACAAATATAAAACAGATATGGTTTTGGCGGCCATTTTGTTTTGCTTATTTGAAGGTGAATGACACCAATGATAGAATGTTAACTGACATATTCGAATTCAGCACACCCAAATGATGTAAAAAAAAGCGCAAAAAATAATTTGCACTCACATGTCGAGCAAAGTTCAATGCTTTATATTTCAGCTCAGGCTAAATACACACATTTTTAAAATAGGCTGCAATATTATCTCATTAAAAAATATATATGCCATGTACAAATCTAAATAACACCCAGGTTAAAGTAAATACACATCTGGGTTCAGAAACATAATGTTAATATAGATATGGCCAATAATATTATTATGTTTTTTTTAAGTCGTTTCCATTGGCCATGTTAACTACCTTGTTTTGTTGTCGATTTAGATTATTTTGTAATAAAAAAACATGTTTCAACGTATTTGTAAAGAAAACCCTTTAATACACTGCATCATGCAATACATCGTTAGAGAGGGAATGTAATTAACATTTATATGGTATATTGCATGTTTAGATTGGTAAACAAGAATAGCAACGACAGACGTTTGCGTGGGCCTACCCCCTAATTTTAGACAGGTTTGTGGGTATATAAAGTGCATCCTTATTTTTTTGCTGTTAACATCTCAATTCATGTTTTAGACATATCAAAGTTTAAAAAAATTGGTGTGAGTGAGATGTGGAGGTGGGTGGTTGCAGTATGCATACATCAGGTTCTGATGTCTAATGTCGATCCCCGCGCTGTAAGGGTTAACCCTTACAGTGCGGCGATCGACTTTAATCGTCAGATTCTGACGTCTAAAGTAGATCCCCGCACTGTAAGAATTAAAATATTTCTACTGGACGTAGACCCGTAACATAGGTATTCAAATGAATCAGAAAGAGCTGATTAAGTCATTTATGATGATATCGAATAGAAATACACTCTTTGATTTTCAAAGTTTTTATATAAAATGTCAGCGCTTTAAGGGTCAATGAATGACTTCAGCTACTATTCACTATATGAATTGTGCTTATCAGTGCACGATAGCTATTTAATTTTGATGTATGCTCAGCTAACTGCGTTTTAGCGTATATCAACATTATCATTTTTTGCACACTTTAACGCACCAGCAAGTAAAGGGTCAAACAAAAAGGTGAATTAATAAATTAATATTACTTATCTTGGCTAAATGTTTAATGCTAATGAGTTATTTATTATTTACTGCTTGTACCGTACATCATAAAACACAGATGTGGGCTAATCAATTACTGTAAGTGTTTGTGGCAAACAAGCATAGAGGAATCTTGGCATTTCTACGCCGCCAGTGATTGCAACACCAGGCAAATATATTTAGCATGGTGAAATAAAAAATATTAGCAATACATTGTCTGTTTGCCTGTATACCTGCCTGTCTGTTGATCTCTTAATGTTATCTTTCAGCTGCCTTCATCCTGGTTAGCTACAAGTTGTATTATTTCTTCTTCATGGGTCGTGCAGAATATGCTCGTTACATATTTTCTTACGCTGGAGTAGAATACGAAGATATACGTGTTGGAAAAAAACGAAATGAATCGGGCTTTAGGCCACCTTTGTGCACATATAGGCTAAACTGGGCCAGGAGAACCTCTTGAGGGTGGTGAGATGATTGAGATGACACTGTCCTCCAGACACGGAATTCGAAATTCAAGCCCTGGCGGTCCGAGGCCGAGCACGCTACCTCTCGGTAACGGAGGCTCCCCACAATACTAACTCTCACACGTGGATGGGGAAGAAACATTTTTATTTCTTTCAAACCGCCGAGACCGGGAACCGAACCCCGAACTCTGGCGTGAAAGGCAGCGGTGCTAACCACTACCCTAGGGCCCCCTATATACGTGTTGGAAGACAGAAGTGTGAAGAATGGTCCAAACTCAAACCAAGTGAGGCTGACAATCGACGCTCAGGCGTGTCAACAAAATTAAGTATATTTACTGTATTTAATGTATTTAATCATTGCAAGACAACCTTATCTACTGTGCTGATTCAGGGCCGTAGTCTAAAGCAATACCAGGGGGGGGGGGGTAAGCTGGGAAAAGGGGGGGGGGGTCGGTAATGGTAACTCAGGCTTAATTTTTAAAATGTAAATGCATTACTTAAAAAAATCCAGAGGGGCAGCTGCGACCCATACATTAACCCTTTAACCGCCAAATTATTCAAAATTGTTCAGATTTGACAAAATGGAGGTCAACTCTTTTCAAATCTTGCTAATTGATGTCACATTTTATCTTTACCATATTTAAAATGTGGTACTTAATGTGCTTATAAAAAATGAAATCCCGAATATATGCGGCACCGGCGGTTAAAGGGTTAAACCATTATATATACGTTCTCAATCATTTGTCTGACCAAATATATTGTCGCTGAAATAGTTTGTGGTAGATCCTTAGTTAACCCTTTAAGTCCTCACGATGCATTAAAGCATCATTTTACATCCCTGAAAACAGACTTGATTTTCCTACAGCCAAGTGTTTTAGACCAAAAATTCCCAAACTGGTTTATCAATAGGCCTACATGACAATTTTCTTTAATTTTTAAACCACGTCAAGTCATCTCCACCCTCTACAAGTCGAGAATTGCGACAGCAATTCGCGGCTTGTAGTGGATGAAGATGACAATGGTAAATTCAGGGTTGAAAGGGTTAATTTAAAAAATAAAAAATTAGGAAGAGTAGGCCCTATTTTTTAAAACTATTTACGTCAATTAGAGCTTGAAATTGCGTCAGCAATCGAACGGTTCCATGCAATAACCTGTTAAGTGCCATTAACAGGTTTTTGCTGATAACGACGGATTTGAGGGCTGAGGTGGGGAAGATCATTGTGCAAACAAATCTTAGCTCTACGTCCATTATAAAGCACTCTTCTCAGAAGCAAGTACATGTTTATGGCTGTTAGTAAAACACATTTAACTGTAAAAAAACTATCAAGTGCGTTTACCAGTAAATATTACTAATCAACATATAGCAAATTGTACCGGTAATCTCACTTAGCATGTTCTTGCCAATAATACAATCACAAACCAGAAATGGTAAGCACCGTTAACATGATTTTACAAATATCAACAAGAATAATTTACAAAGTGCAAAGGCTCCACAGATATATAATCAATATCCATGATTTTTGGAAAAATTTGCATAAAGCAATAAAGTAATGCCATTTACCATAAAATATTGCGATATTGAACGTCAAGACTATTTGCAAAGAAAAAATGTGCGCAAGCCATGTTGGCAGTTTTAGATATGATTACTAAACTTACTTTGCCAAAATTATTGATAAAAAACTTATTTTAATGGGAAGCACCTAATAACAAAAACTTAAACTTTTAAGTCCTTTTTCTCAAAACTATAAAAAAAACCTGCACTTTAAAGGTTTATTGCACGGAGCCATTCAATTCCTGTTATTTTCAGTGACCCCGGTTAACCCGAAAAAGAGACAAGCGCTGCTGGCCAGCCGAATCAACACAACAATTTCTGACTACTCACTGTTTCGTTTCCTGGTCCAAGTCACACATTGATCACTTGTTATTACGGGCCAATTAAAATAGTTTGTGTACATTATTGTGTACATTATTCATAGCAGCCTTTGTGTGTGATGTCATTCAATGAAACTCCACCCTGCCCGAAAAAGAGTGTACAATTTTAGTCTTAATTTTTAGACGTACTAAAACAAATAATCAGTGGACTAAACTGTGACACATACTTCACTTATTTTGCTAATTTTAAATCATTTCAATATGCAAGGAGAAAGAGCTAATGGTATTTACTGTTTGTAATCATTTTGTAAGATAAATAATCCATGAACGAAAATTTAGACACAGAATCGTTTTTGCTTTTACAGAGATGCCATTTGGACAAATGCCAGCGTTGGAAATAGACGGTAGATTATATTGTCAAAGTTACGCTATCTGCCGATACCTGGCTCATACATTTGGTAAGTGGAGAAAAAAATGTTAAGCAGCTCGATGTGAAGTTTACATGTTTTGACAAAATAAAGTGAATAAAAGTGAGATTATACTGAACCGAAATATATACGAACGTTGCTGCCCAGTAAACACATTGAACGAATGAGTAAAGAAAATGAAATCAATCGGGCTTTATGCCACTTTTGTGCACATACAAGCTAAATTGGGACAGGAGAACATCATGAGGATGGTGAGATGAGTGGGATGACACTGCCCTCCAGAAACAGCATTCCAAATTCAAACCCTGGAGGTTTGAGGCCGAGCAACTTTCGGTCACGCAGGCTCCCTGCAATACTGAACTCGACGAGTGGATGGAGAAGAAACAATTTTGTTTCTTTCAAACCGCCGTGACCAGGAAACGAACCCCGAACTCTAGCATGAAAGGCAGCGGTGCTAAACACTACCCTAGGGCCCCCGTTTGAACCAATACGTAGTTTAATGTCCCAGGGATAATGAATCTAGCAGGTTATGTAATATTCATCTTCAAGCCTTACAGCGCTGAAATATTATATATAAACCAAGATAATAATTGTTTTTTCAATTTGAAATCCTCATAAATGTCTTCGTTAACTTTATCCGCTTCATTTGGAAATGCAACGGGTATACGGCCATTATAAATTGTTAATTATTCTAATACGGGGATCGACATTAGCGGTCTAAAGTCGATCCCAGCATTGAAAGAGTTTTTATTCCTTTTTTCGTGTTTTGTGATGATCAGATGATACATGTTCAGTTTTAAATGAGTATTTGTCTTCATTTGTCATTTATTATTAGTAGCCTTCAGTTATTTTAATGAACTGAGGTATGTTTTTTTAGAAATACCGATTCTGCAAATAGATTGAAAATAAGCATTAGGTGTGTGTTTGCATCTCTTTCTCACACTCACTGGTTGTGTTTCCACTATATATCGTATATCGGTATCAGCCAATACCGCATTCCGTTGTACTCTATAGCAAGTGAGCGGGGAGTGCTATTGACTGAGTGTCGGCAATTCACCACCTTATGGTCGTTTGTCATGTCGGTGGACTGTAGACTTATTTGCGCCGTTGAATGTTTTGGACAATCGTGTGAGAAAATACAAACAGTGTTCATTTTCGTGCGGTATGGACAAATACAGCACATGTCCAAGGAATAAGGTGTTCGCCTAACGTCTCACACCTTATTACTTGGATGAGTGCTGTATTTTCCAATACTCATATGATCACCGTTTGCATATCATATTGTATTTGTATAAGAACAACTCGATTCTCTAAGTTTATGCCTCCTGCTTTAGGCCTGATGGGGAGCACTAGGGAAGAGAACATGAAAGTAGATATGATTGTGGATTGCCAGGAAGATTGTATCCAGAAACTCAGTGAGATGTATTATAGAGAAGACGCAGAACGAAAGGTAACGAAATGACAAAAACATAACTATGTATTATACTAGTACTCCAATTTAAATAACAGAATGACAGACAATAGCTAGTGACCGAGCGACTTTCGTCATGGTAAGTTTAGCAAAAGATGACGACATAAATAATAATAAAAAAATACCATGGTCTTTGACTTTAGAATATTTAACATTGAATATTCAACGATTCCCACAAAATAACTTCTTAAATACTTTACAGGCAATAAAGATGAAGATATTTACAGAGGAATATCTGCCGTTTATGTTGGAACAATTTCAGTTTTTTTTGAAGGAAAATCAAGGTGGCAACGGATATTTCGTTGGGGTACAATATGTGTAATCCCCTTACGGTTACATGAAAAAGGTGTGCATTTCAGTGTTGTATGTAAAAATATAGTATGTCTGAGCCTTCGGACAAAAAAAACCTTATTCTTGAACGGGTACAACTTTGTATATACCGTACACACTGTGTATTTAATAGCGTACAATTTTGGTGTCTGCTCAGTTCAGCTCTGGCCAAGTTGCAGACAGATCTGAACCCACAACAAAAGAACTGCCGCTTTGAAGTTTCCCATTCCGCTAAAATTTCCTGAAAGCCTAATTTGGCCGTTTATTGTCAGGCTTAGACTAATAAAAATAATTCTGCTATTTACGAATATATGCATAACCCAATTATGTACATTCTTACGCGAAAAAAACATTTACCCCAATATGCAAATACAAAAATGTATTTACAAAATTTACGATATATGCCATATATATACAGCTGTTAAATCATACATAATAAACTCATTAGGATAAAATCCGAGCAATTGTTAATTTGCATAGAGGGTAACGTGAAACAAGTATCAGATTACCAACTGGAGTAAACTGAACATTCAACAGGGAGTGCGGATATAGAGTGCAGAAGGAATTTGTGCTGGTTTTGGACTGTGAAAGTTCTGGTTCTGTGCACAATATAACAATAGTTTTTCGATATGATGCTACATTTCTCATTCATTTTCAGATTACCTTCGCAGATTTGGCTTTCCATTACTGTTTGTTTTTACCAGAAGCCGTTTTTGGAATTGATACACCCTGGAACAGCTTCCCGAAACTTAAAGTTTTGTGGGATAAGATTGGAAATCATCCTAACATTAAAGCCTGGATGGGGAACCGACCTCAGAATGTTATGTAGACTTAATAAGTACCAATAATGAAAACATCACATTATTTACGACTGTGTAGATACATGCGAAATATTTCATGATCTCATCTTCAGAAGAATCAACAGCTATGATAACTCGAAAAAATGTATAACAACATTGATACACAGGTAGAATCATGAATCAAGATAACACTGATGTCATTCTATCCAAAGCTATATCGTCCAGGAAATCATCCTTATAGTCGAATCTATACGACAACAATTTCAAATATTTTAAGAAACTTATGATATTACTCCAACATTTTATCCTGGAAAGGGACAGTGAAATTTCGGCAATAAGGTTGTTGATGGTCACTTTTAGTGGGGACCGATTTTAGACGTTAGGCATACATTAAAATGACGCAGAAAGAGCTAACTAAGATGTTTATGATGGTTTAAAATTGAAACAAATGGTCTCATGGATATATATAGGACAAGTGAATGTGTCCTAACGCAGTACCCACATACATGTCTTTATATTGCACAGATCATACGAATAAACTATGGCTATGTTTAGTATAGTATGGACTTTGCGTACACATTAACATAATCTGCCCCCCACCCCCTCCCCTTGATTATGATTGGTAGAGCCCCCCACCCTTTGGAAACGCCCCTTTTTTGGGTGACTCATCACGGTCCCCCCATCCCTCTTTGTGATTGGCGTCATGACGCCAAGTGCTTTATTTTGATTGGATGGTTCAAAATAATAATGAGCATCTCTGCATGATGGCAACATATTTTATAATTAGTGTCATTGGGTTGATGATTCTAGGGTGATAAATGGGCGTCAGGTTTTGAGGCTGGGAACATCAATGTGCATGATGAATGCACATCATTGTCATATTATATGAAATTACCTTTATATTCAATATTAAACAAACATTAATCAATATATCAATATCAATATCAATTCATCAATTTATCACTATATCAATATATCAATTTATCACTATATCAATACATCAATATATCAATATATCAATATATCAATATATCAATATTATCTTATGCAATAAACAATGGTATTTTTATAGAATTGTTTTATTCCTTCAGTATGCACACATTTCAGTGGCTGGTTCAAAATATTATTGAGTGTCTTTGACTATTGGCACCATATTTTAAATGTAGTGTCATCAGGATGATGACTCATTCTAGGGTGATAAATGTTATGTCTGTGGTCCCCCCGGAAAATGATGACTCACAATTGCCCCCATCTCCATGGGTGATAAATGAGCGTCATGTTTTGATAGCTTATTCAAAATATTATTGAGAGTCTTGAAATATTGGCAACATATTTTAAATTTAGTGTCATCAGAATGATGACTCATCCTCAGATGATGAATGGGCGTCGTGACGCGGGCCCCCCTCCCCCAGAAAATGATGACTCATCATTGTCCCCTCTCCATGGGTGATTAATGAGTGTCATGTTTTGACACTGGGAGCATCAATGTACATGAGTTATGAGCGTCAGAATGATGACTCATCCTCAGATGATGTATGGGCGTCATGTCACGACGTGTATTAGCTTATTTTATATGGATGGTTCAAAATATTAGCAAGCATAGCACTATAAGTTTGTATAATGTCAACTCTCAGCAAGAGAAAGTGCATGTTTTACAAAGCATGAGATGTTATTATTTATATATTATTTAGCTATTTTTTGTACATTATTTATACATTAATTATATGTTATTTAGATATTATTTATATATTATTTTTACATAAATGGTTGCTGCTGCTGTTGCTGCTGCTGATGCTGCTGCAGCTTGAATAATTTTGTGGGCCTATGTGGATTTTAAAATGTTATCATTATGCCTAGATATATATACATTACATGTATTATGATTATGGTAATAAAATATTGTTTTTATTTGTATGTATTTATTTAAAAAAGAGTGCTAGCTTATACCAGAATGAATGGAAATTACATCACGTTTTATAACAACATTCCGTGATGATAGTGTCGTTTAGCAGTGGTAGAAACAGTTAAAATAACATGCTTAATAGAATCAACCGCATTGAAAGGGTGGCATAATTATTATTGCACAGTTCTGTTGCGAAATGATGAATGTAAATGACAATTGGAGTTTTTTTTTATAAATGACTGATGAGATTGTAAAAATATATTTTCCTTATTACAAATATTCTAAAAACTTATCATAAGACATATTTTAAGAGAGGAAGTGTATATTATATCCAGTTAATTGACCATAAGTTACAAAGGGTTAAACACGGTTCAATGATTCGCACCTGTTGTGTGCACAATATAGGCTTTGGTGTTGTGTGACCTTGGACTCTATATATGCCTGACGGCGATATTTTTGTATTAAAGAGTTTTATCCTGGATTGTGACAGTAAGTCAGATACGGTGCATTGTAATTTGTGATCAGTTAGCCGTGACAGCTACACGTTACTGGGGTGGATGATTAAACGTCATAATATACATGTTAATGTATTTACTAGTGAAAAAATGGTTTGCGAAGGTTTTAAAAAACACCAGATGATGTTATGACTATCATATTTCCGCTAATAATATAAATTGAATTATTTATATCTGTGAATAAGGGTGTGTGCCTTATGAGCTGGAACAGGTTTAAGTCACAGATTGACCGCGTGGGAAATCGTAGGACATTTCTATGGACTTGTCATATCTCAATATATCGGGCAATAATCAGGTCGAAAATATTTTTTTAGAATCAGTAACATTTCAGGTCCATGCCCGCATGCGTAGCTCAGAGGTCGCACTGTCATTAAAATAGTTATGGACATTTCTCTGGCCATGGGATCGAGACTGCTCTCAGTCACTACCATGATGCATTTTTCGGGTATAGCAAATACATCAATCCACGACCACGGAGAGGTTGCCACGACAACCTGAGTTCAGACTGGCTTATAATGACGGCGGCGTTCGGCCCATGTATGTATAGGCCTACATGTAAGAAATATCTTCTCAGCTAGAGTTAGAATAAGAGAGGTTTATTCATCTCCATGCAACACATGGATTTTAAAATAAATAATACAATGTGAATAATACAAGCCATATGGTGATGGCAAAAGGCGGCAGTACCATCTGGATCTTGCATTGCTGTTGTGAAATTCCTGGAATGTAAGTAAGGACCAGGCCTAATGTATCCTTGTGGGACGTATTTCTGAAAAATGTACCCAACATTTTAGTGTGTTTGAAGTTAGGTGACCTTAGCCATGTATGGGTTTGGCCTTGAGTTATTTGTCCTACTACAATAAACTATATAAATTTATTGCAGAATAGTATTCATAATAAATAAATATACGGCACATTATACAATTTGAATGAAAATTAAATGAGCTAATCTAAAAAAAAAAAAATTAATCTCACATGAATAAATATATTATCTAATCGTTAGTTTTTAAAGAGCTGTTATAGCTATGATCATGATTGTGTGAAGTCAGTATTCTTCAATTTATATTTTATCATATAATTATGTGATACACGTTATGTCAATAGCCTTATCAAAATTGTTATTGGTACATTTAATTCTATGATACCTCAACATTACACTAACAAATAATACAAGATAGATATAGATGTAGTTATAATATGTAATGGCAACACATGTATGTGTGAAACGTGACTTCAAAGTACGTACCGAGTATTTAAGAGTTGAGCTGGAGAACCACTCTCAAAAACACTCTTAAGCATTTTTTTTTTTTTTTTGGATATATACTTAGAGAACGGATTGTTCCGATAATATAATCATAATCAGCAATCAATAGGAAGGGTAACTCCATAAATAACATATCAATTATGACTAAACTGGACCAGGATAACTTCCCGTGTACATGGTGTGTTAGAGCTTTGCCGATTTCTGTATTTTCAAGAGGTGACCATTTTGGTATATCCAAGGGTATGAAAATCGCATATACTGCATATTCAAGGGTCAACAAAATAACCAAGCTGTATCATGTGTTTATTCAAAGGCTTGTGCAAAGCATTGTGTCTATTCAGAAAGGGCTTGTTATTGTCTAAATCTGCATAGATGGGCCTATTAAATGGTATGTTTTCGCTGGAAACTGTATAGCGCCTAGTTATTTTTGGCAAAATTTGTATATTCAAAGGTATATTTTTGGCCACAAATGTATATTCAAAACTAAGGGTTTGACTATCCTGTCTGCACACCGAACCCAAATTTCAACCGAGTACCACACCGCCTAAAATATAAACTTAGAGAACGGGTTGTTCCGATAATATAATCATAATCAGCAATATTCTAAAAATTCTGAATAGTATTGTTATATCCGATAAATGAAGTAAGTGAATCAGGCAGATGAGATTATAATTATAAATCACCGATTATCCAATAATTGCATTAATCTATACACATATAATATGGTGCTAGTAACATAAATTAAATCAAGTTACATGTTTTCCGAGTCGCAAGCATAAAACTTTAATAAGTTTTTCACTGCGAGAATTAAAAAAAATTGCAACCTTTACGTTGTGGCAACATTCTTATATAACTTCATGCTCGCCATGTTCGAGGTCACGACTCGACTGGAGGTTCAAAAATGTGATATTGATGTTTAAATTTTTATTTTGCAAACTGAAGTTTAATTTGCACCAGAATAAAATTTTAGTAAATGCTTTTGATATGCCCTTGCATTGAAGATAATGTTTATGTAATATTTAAAAAATGGTTATTAATTGAATAATATTTCAGAAATTTGTTGATAATATATATCATAGGGGGGGGGGGGGGTGAAAATAAAGGGGTTAATAAGTGAACGAATTACTGGGGTACTTGGACACTTTTGTGCACATATCAATTTAGTAGTAGTAGTAATAAATCATTGCTGTACGTCACTTCTCGGCAGAAATAGTCTTTTAAGTGACATTGTAATACGATAAAAACGTTGTAGTCAATTGATAAGATGAATGATGTACAGATGATGATGTGAGGCTTGGGGTGATAGGGCATGGTTGGTTATGTGGAAAGTTTTTCTTCACTCGCCCGATAAGGGGTTCTGGGCATGTCTAGGGGATCTACCCCCAGACATGCCCAGACGGCCGGAGACTTGGGTTTCGCTGTGCATTTTAATGCTGAAACTCCGTGGCATTTCGCGCAGCTCCGCTATCCTCGGATCGGATAATCTCCAGAGTAACAATAGGACGGTTAAATCCATAAATAACATATCAATTATGACTAAACTGGACCAGGATAACTTCCCGTGTACATGGTGTATTAGAGCTGTACCGATTTCTTTATTTTCAAGAGGTGACCATTTTGGTATATGCAAGGGTATGAAAATCGCCTATACTGCATATGTAAGGGTCAATAAAATAACCCAGCTGTGTCATGTGTTTATTCAAAGGCTTGTGCAAAGCATTGTGTCAAGTCAGAAAGGGCTTGTTATTGTCTGAATCTGCATAGATAGGCCTATTAAATGGTATGTTTTCGCCCGAAACTGTATAGCGCCTAGTTGTTTTTGGCAAAATATTCAAAGGTATATTTTTGGCCACAAATGTATATTCAAAACTAAGGGTTTGACTAAATATACATTTATTCATATTAATGGCATCATAAAGTGTTTTAATCATATTTATCATGAACATTGTATGGTGAATTATAATTAACCGTGTCACCAATGTATTGATGTTTGCAATAGAAAATATGCCTAATAATAAAAATGTACATGACTATTTGACAGTGTTTCCTTGAAATGCCACTAATTGTCCTGTGCATTTTTTTATTATTTCCTATTAGAGACGTCAGTGCAATGCTGCCTCGATCTTGGTCAAGGTACAGTATTGGCCCAGTATATAAGGATCCAGGGACTGTTTTATAATCCCCATGTAACACGGAGACCAGTATTTAAGTATCCAGGGACTGTTTCATAATTCCCACGTCACACGGAGACCAGTATCTCAGGATCCAGGGAATGTTCCATAATCCCAGAGACAAATGGATATCGGCCAAACATGCACAAACTATATTTGATGCTGAGGTAAAGACTTTCTTGTGTCGTCTTTATTTTGTTGGTTCAGTTATGAATCACGTCCAGGTTTTTGGTAGACTAATATAATATTTGTTGGTAGAGTAGAGAACTAGTTTTTTAAATAATTTGTTTTAGACCAAAATTCGTTGTGGGCGACTAATTTTTTTGATGCTAAACAATAAATCTATTTTGTTATTGGTGAAGTTTTAAGTTTCTGATTGTGTTTTAATTTATTTAATAATAGGTGAAAATGTTATTATTGTTTGGATCAGCGCGTAATACAGTTTCAAATATATGATTGGTCGGAGATGCTATGCTGATAATATGAGTGAACTAGAATCAAATATAGGTTTCATTGACCGTTTTCATGTCAACTTTGACATATTTGTAATTTTTATTTCTTTATCAGTTATACGTTCGGTTGTCATTATTTACGAATTTGGGACTCGAAACTGGAACCCTCGGGCTCTGAGTCAACCACGCTACCAATGAGCTATCCTGGCGTCCCAGTACACTGTAACTGTAATGTACACTGTTGGATGATTTATTTCGCGCCAAATGACTATTTGGTTCAAGGCAAATGATTATTTGGTTCAAACCAAATTATTTGGTGCAAGCCAAATGAATATTTGATGCAAGCCAAATGATTTGGTGCGCGCCAAATGATTATTTGGTTCATGCCAAATGATTTGGCGCGCGCCAAATGATTATCCGGTTCAAGCCAAATGATTTGGTTCGCGCCAAATGATTATTTGGTTCAAGCCAAATGATTTGTTTCTCGCTCCGTAAAAATTAGCTGATTTAAAAAAAAAATGTTTGACTAAAAATGTGTTATTGGACGTCAAAGTTTGATTCGGGACTTTTAATTTATGTTGTTCCTGGGGCTATTACTACTTAGGCTACTGCTTGTGTTTCAATTTATGTTTGTTTGCCGGCTTTTCATCACTGTTTTACAGCGTGTCGGAAGACAGGCGTACACTAATGAACAAGCCGATCTCTTTCTGTCAGCCTGTCAACATTAGATATCATTTTTCAAAGTGAAACGTCATATTCTCTTTGCATTTTCTTTCCTAAGTATATAACTTAGGGGGGGGGGGGTATCGACAAAAAAGAACAATAATAAAGATTACCACCTGTTTGAACTCTTTATAATTATATAATCAGATATAATTACTTAATGTTTAATGAAGGGTGTCAATGTTTTACAGTTTATTACAGAAAAACTGTTGTACACACACTATTATAGTAAGAAGATGGCATATACAAATCACATCTCACAAACATTGAAATGACGCTGGGCAAGCTCCTGCAATGGCCCATCTATACCATCAAGTCCCATTTTTTTCACGGTGTGAGGGGATGGTGTGATTGCCAGTAACTGGATTTGATGTCAAATTTGGGGGGGGGGGGTGCTAACAGCATTGTAAATATTAGCCCCATTGCAAGAAAACAATGTGGAACTTACCTCTGCAGTCACGATGTACTCTGCTCAGTTTGCTTACAATAATGACCAAGCCAGTCACTCTCTCTCAGCGCAGGGCTTCGTCCCAGATATAAAATCTAATTGTCCAACACGCAATGTGGACAGCTGACAGGGAGTGGCTCATCAGGCAGTACATCATTGTCACTAACTCAATTATATCTCATTGTCATCATTTATCCATCACCATCAATAGAATAATCATAGTTAATGTAAGTAGTCCCTCTGATAATCAAGGATCTATGGCTGGTTGATGATTGATGTTTACCCTTTAACCGCCGGTACCGAATATATTCGGATTTTTTCAATTTTTTACTACCATATTAAGTACTAACTTTTGTTTTGAACATGTCGAAGAGAAAATGTGATATCAATTAGCAGTATTTGAAAAAAGATGACCTTTATTTTGTGAAATCTAAATAATTTTCATTCACTTGAAGTTGAGGATCGCGCCAGCGAGGCTCAACTTCAAGTGGGTGAAAATTTAAATTGAATAATTCGGCGGTTAAAGGATTAACCCTTTCGTGCAACGCTGAAATATCTTTATATAAATCAAGAATGTTTTATTTTCCCATAACACAATCAAAAGGCTTGCATATTGATTACAATACTAAGGGATCCAAATCTGCTTATATTGCATAATTGTTTTATAACGTAATTATTCTACTGACGATAGCCTACTTATTGTGAGTAGGTTCTATTACATTATTCATTCAGATTTCTAGCTTAGGCCACAATCATTTTCAAATGGAAATGCAAGCAACAGTTCTTGCACTGATTAAGTAGCCTACCACTTAACCCTTGACCCTTTCAAGCCTGAGTTTACCATTGTCATCTTCATCCAGTACAAGCCGCGAATTGCTGTCGCAATTCTCGACTTGTAGTGGATGGAGATGATTTGCTGTGGTTTAAAAAATAAAGATAATTGTCATATATTAGTAAACCAGTTTCATGAGAATTTTCTTTCTAAAACCCTTTGTTGTAGGAAATTTAGGTATGTTTTTATGTAAGTAAAATGATGCTTTAATGCATCGTGAGGACCTAAAGGGTTAAAGCGCTGAATTTATTTGTAAAAAGCATCGCAACCAAAGGGTTTTTTATAATTTGAAATCATAATGAATGTCTTAGTTAGCTCTTTCTGATTCATTTGAATACCTATGTTATGGGTCTGCGACCATTATGTTTATTTTTAATTTTACAGTGCGGGGATCGACGTTAGTCGTCAGAATCTGACATCTACAGACGTCAGATTCTGACGTCTAATGTCTATCTGCGCGCTGTAAGGGTTAAGGCTATCTGGAATGGTATTGCTAAACCAATTTAACATGCCTAAGGTCAACAATCATCTGTTTAAGACTTAAATAAATTAATTTAGCCCTGTAAATGCCATAAGAATTTTAGCCAATAAAATGTATTATATCGTCTAGTTAGATTGTACATTACATGATGACCCTAGTTGCACTTAAGGTTCTAGCAGAAGACAAAGTGCATATGGTGTTAGAGACTTTCCAACGGACAAAAACATCTGATGGGCTTTTCAGAGATATTCAGAGACGTGTATGTTACGCCTCCAGGGTAAATGATTGATCCAAAGGCGAGACTGCCCTCTGGCGGTGGACTGTGTTTTCTCACGTCGCGACTTTATTGGCGCAAGAGGTGAGAGAAGGTCACGCAATGTGAATATCAGGGCAGAGTGCGAGTGTCAGTAAATTATCATGTGAGCGTGTACAACGAGAAGTGTGTTAGGCAGCCATCCAATCAACAAGCCAATCCAACAACCAATCAACCAAACAAACAAATAACGAATCAACTGATAAACCAACCAACCAAATAATCAATCAACAAGCTAAACAAACCAGCAAACCAACAAACAAACCAACAAACAAAGCAACAGACAAACAAACAAACAAACAAACAAACAAACAAACAAACAAACAAACAAACAAACAAACAAACAAACAAACAAACAAACAGCTAATAAACCAGCCAGCGACCAAACAAACACAGAAACACACAAAAAAATCAATCAACTAGCAAAGCGCCCCATCAACCCTCCCACAACCAACAAATCAACCAATCAATCACACAACCACCAAATCAACAAACTAATCAATCAACTAACCAGCCAATCAACCAACCGAACAACCAAAGAATAAACAAAGCAACAATTCAACAACCAACCAATGAACTGCCAACCAACCAAATAACTGACCAACCTTTAAATCAACAAACTTATATCTTTGCGAGAGGTGAAAGCTCATTTTAAATGTATGCGGGCGGGCTGGTTTGTCTAGTATTGAATTTGATATGTGGATCCTTGCATTGCGAGAGGGCGCCAACTACATCTCACATTTGACAGATCGTGCCAGCGCCATAACTCAATTTACCATGTAACAGGTATCCATTGCAGTTCAGCAGAAAAGACACATCACAATACAAAAATGTTATAGTTCATAGGCTTACACACATTGTGAATAATACAAGCCATATGTGCAGTTTGACATTTAATAAAAAACAGTGATTGAAAAATTGAATTTTCATTCGAATAAACTATAAAAAATGTATTGAAATTTACAAGACATTGAAAAAGCAATGTTCCATTATATTTTGCTTAAAACAAACAACATGAGAATATAAGATTATATGAAGAGGCCGATGCGATATTCATTCTGCGAAAAATGGCATATGTCATTTTAGCTTTAGTGTAAAGGCAAAGGCGAACTACAATAACTAGTTATTGAAAAAAAGGCAGTCACTGCTGTTATTGTTTATGGCTGAGAGATTTAAAGAACTTTCGAAAAAGCGACTATGTGGTGCTTTGTGATTCAAACTCGCATATGCGGGGATTGAATTTAGGGCAGGTTATTAGCCTCTTCGGAAAAGTGGACTGTATCTATTCATCCCTTCCTGATCATCACAAATCTCATCAATCCATCTCACAGAAGCAGAATGTAGTTATTTGGTTGATTTTCCGCGCTAGACTTGTTCGCATCTGATTTGCCTAATGAGGATTCCCTCAACCAGACACGCACTGGACAAAGGCAACGTAACTGTTTATTCTTTATGTCAGCAGATACGGCTCTTTACCTTTATTCTTTCATCTGTCAGATTTTGTGAGATAAGCCCGACAGACAAGGAACGAACAGTGTCTGTTGGTGTTCGTTCTCTCGCTATCCGGCAAGTACGCTTCATTTTTGGCGATGTTTGTTATTACATAGTACGTCCATTGGAAATTTGTTTTGACCAGTGTACGTCTGAATGTGCTCGTTACTCTTCCATATATATTGGCCGTTGAATCATACCATAGGTATTCAAATGAAGCGGAAAGCACTGACTAAGACATTTATGATGATTTCTAATTGAGAAAAAAACATTGGTCTCCATGCTGATTTTAGCCATTGAAATCCCATATTACCTTATAGAGTCGATCACCGCACTATAAGAATTAAAATACGTATCCTATAATGGTCGTAGAATCATACCATAGGTATTCAAATGAAGCGGGAAGCGCTGACTAAGACATTTATGATGATTTCTAATTGAAAAAAAACGTTGGTCTCCATGCTGATTTTAGCCATTGAAACCCCATATTAACCCCGTCAACCTCTAGCTGTTCCCCCAGTTTGTATCCCTCTTTACCTTTATTTCACACTGATAGTCAGACTATAGACAACTGATGTTGTCTAAGCACGTGACCTGATTCATGATTTCCCCCTCTGGGAAGAACAGTAGAATTTGTAGGAAACAAACGACACCCACAAGGAAAAAGATCGTTGTCACAAAAAAAAACTAATCCAGTAACTGCTGACTTCTCAATTAAGCAGTTACAATGTTTTAGCTTTTGAAATCAAAAGCCAACAGTTGCAGCTTTTCCGCTTCTAGCGGCCGTCAACAGACAGTCTCTAAATAAGCCACACATTTAATAGTTTGAGGCCAAAAATTGAGCGTCAGCGGTAAATTTTTGCAATCGACTCAGGATTCCCCATGAATCCCGTGAGAGCTTTCACCACAATCCAAGATGGCCGGATACCTATGCCGCAGTGATATATTGTTAGGAGCTATATCTGATGTCATTACAGGGTCATTCACTGTGAGACTACTCTGGGTGACAACAACTCCATTAAAGCCCCCTGGATTATACTTAAAAGTACTAGTTTTAAAATAAATTTGTGAAATCCTCCTGAAAATTCACGTTTTTACTCAAGTCACGCTACGACGTCAAATTTCAATATCAATGTGTACTTTAAACATTTAAAACAAAAAAAATATGTAATATATGCACCCAAATGCAGACGATGTTGAATAACATGACAGATTTGTTGTTTACAAACAGTTAATCATACACTACAAGCCGCGAATTGCTGTCTCAATTTTTGAATAGTAGTGGATTAAGATCACTTGATGTGGGTAAAAATGAAAAAAAATTGTCATGTACCGCATGATAGGTTAGAATATGAACCGATCGGTAAAGAGGGTGTAATTGTTGAGATACACTGAGGGGGGCTTTATAATGTCATTTCAATGTCAAATCAAAGAAAATCCTAATAAATAAATTTCAATCCGGTATGATCTAAGCATACTTCGGAATTGGAAGACGGCAAATGCAACCAACACTTCTGAGGGCCAAAAATGCTAAAGGATATCATATTACATATTAAAACTAGAAGGGTGGAAGAATAACTATTTTTCAAACTTAGATTTATTATACACAAGTCAACAGATACTTTTAGGTATTAATAACTCCATGCCATATATAGATTATTTGCAAAATGGTCAACAACAAGGTCATAACATACTGGGTTTTTTCACACCCGTCATCAAGCAGTTGCAAAATTTGACGCACGTATTAATGGAAAGGGGTGTGCTAAAGAAAATAAAGATTTATATCGGTTAGGGTTGCAGGGTTTGCCTTTACAATAATAAACAAATATCATACCAAGGACAACCTAAGGTCATTGCAAAGTCCAATAATAGTTCATCGTACATAAAACAATTATTACGCAATTCTGGCATTTATTTGTCATACAAGTCTAAACTATATTCCACAAAAAATATTTTACTCATTTGTAGCATTCAATTGATGCTTGTAGCTAGGCCTATATTTATCTTCCAATTTGGTATAGTTGAAGTATAGTTGAAGTACTATCTGGATCTTGCATTGCTGTTGTGAAATTCCTTGAATGTAAGTAAGGACCAGGCCTAATGTATCCTTGTGGGACGTATGTCTCAAAAATTTACCCAACATATTAGTGTGTTTGAAGTTAGGTGACCTTAGCCATGTATGGGCTTGGCCTTGAGTTACTTGTCCTACTACAATAAACTATATAAAATTATTGCAGAATGGTATTCATAATAAATAAATATACGGTACATTATACAATTTGAATGGAAATTAAATGAGCTAATCTGAAAAAAAAAATTATAATCTGACATGAATAAATATATTATCTAATCGTTAGTTTTTAAAGAGCTGTTATAGCTATGATCATGATTGTGTGAAGTCAGTATTCTTAAATTTATATTTTATCATATAATTATGTGATATACGTTATGTCAATAGCCTTATCAAAATTGTTATCAGTACATTTATTTCTATAATACCTCAACATTACACTAACAAATAATACAAGATAGATATAGATGTAGTTATAATATGCAATGGCAACACATGTATGTGTGAAACGTGACTTCAAAGTACGTACCGAATATAAAAGTCTTTTTTTAAGAGTTGAGCCGGAGAACCACTCTCAGAAACACTCTTAAGCATAATTTTTTTTTAATTTGTTTTATATATACTTAGAGAACGGATAGTTCAGATAATAAAAATCAGCAATATTCTAAAAATTCTGAATAGTATTGTTATATCCGATAAATGAAGTAAGTGAATCAGGCAGATGAGATTATAATTATAAATCACCGATTATTCAATAATTGCATTAATCTATGCACATATAATATGGTGCTAGTAACATAAATTAAACCAAGTTACATGTTTTCCGAGTCACAAGCATAAAACTTTAATAAGTTTTATCATATTACATTCTTTCACTGCAAGGATTAAAAAAAATTGTGACCTTTACGTTGTGGCAACCTTCTTACATAACTTCATGCTCGCCATGTTCGAGGTCACGACTTGAGTGGAGGTTCAAAAATGTGAGATTGATGTTTGAATTTTTATTTTGCAAACTGAAGTTTAATTTGCACTAGAATGTAATTTTAGTAACTGCTGTTGGTATGTCCTTGCATTGAAGATAATGTTTATGTAATATTTGAAAAAATGGTTATTAATTGAATAATATTTCAGAAATTTGTTGATAATATAGATCATGGGGGGGGGGGGGTGGAAATAAAGGGGTGAAAAAGTTAACGAATGACTGGGGTACTCAAATACTTTTGTGCACATATCAATTTAGTAGTAGTAGTAGTAAATCATTGCTGTACATCACTTGTCAGAAGAAATAGTGTTTTAAGTGACATTGTAATACGGTAAAAACGTTGTAGTCAATTGATGAGATGAATGATGTACAGATGATGATGTGAGGCTGGGGGTGATAGGGCATGTTGGGTTATTTGGAACGTTTTTCTTCGCTCGCCCAATAAGGGGTTCTGGGCATGTCTATGGGATCTACCTCCAGACATGCCCAGAGGGCCGGAGACTTGGGTTTCGCTGTGCAATTTAATGCTGAAACTCCGTGGCACTTCGCGCAGCTCCGCTATCCTCGGATCGGATAGTCCCCAGAGTAACAATAGGACGGTTAACTCCATAAATAACATATCAATTATGACTAAACTGGACCAAGATAACTTCCCGTGTACATGGTGTATTAGAGCTGTACCGATTTTTGTATTTTCAAGAGGTCTGCACACCGAACCCAAATTTCAACCGAGTACCACACAGCCTATAGGGAGATAACCTCTTGAGCACAAGATGTATCAGATGGCACTGCCCTCCACACAGTATCCTAAATTCCGTTCAAGGTTTAGCACACAACCTCTAGAACACGTAGCAGATATATTATGCTATGTTTTTTATATTTTGTTGTTTAAAATCGAGTAAAATCGCGTTTGAACTGTTTATTTCTAAAATAATTATCAGTTGTTTGCCTTTAAAACTATAAAAAGCGATATATTATACATGTTTTTGTGCTCATTATTTCAAAAGTTATAGTGAAATAGATAATATCTTGGTAACATGGCGGCCATTTTGGATTTAGACAATGTTCATAGATTTAAGGGCTAGAAAAAAATGCAATCCCTTTTTTTTTCATCACTACTATTTTTCAAATGGGAATGAACAAAAAAATCACCTTTAACAAACATCTTGCATGGAACTAAATAATGGCATATACTAATAAAGGCTTAAACGGTTAAAACATACAATATTTGCTAGTGATTTGAAGCTGCATTAGACAAACCTTCAAAACAGGGTTGATGCTGAGTAAATACCCCGTCGAAGTCAAGACAATACATGTCGCAGTCTGGGCTTTTTTAAAATACATAATTCCGGTGACGACCTATGTGACATCCTGTGTCATCCTAGGGGAATAGATCCAGACCATTACATGACTGCTAAACAGCTGAATGTCCCCCAATTATTCAGCTCCACGAAAAAAATATGTCTAGAAAAAATGCAAATGGTATAAAGCATGTGAGGATGTGAATGTCTAGTTACTGTAACCCTTCTATCAATCCCAGCAAGTGAGTGAGTGAGTGAGTGAGTGAGTGAGTGAGTGAGTGTGTGAGTGAGTGAGTGAGTGAATGAGTGAGTGAGTGAGTGAGTGAGTGAGTGAGTGAGTGAGTGAGTGAGTGAGTGAGTGAGTGAGTGAGTGAGTGAGTGAGTGAGTGAGTGAGTGAGTGAGTGAGTGAGTGAGTGAGTGAGTGAGTGAGTGAGTGAGTGAGTGAGTGAGTGAGTGAGTGAGTGAGTGAGTGAGTGAGTGAGTGAGTGAGTGAGTGAGTGAGTGAGTGAGTGAGTGAGTGAGTGAGTGAGTGAGTGAGTGAGTGAGTGAGTGAGTGAGTGAGTGAGTGAGTGAGTGAGTGAGTGACTGACTGACTGACTGACTGAGTGACTGAGTGACTGAGTGACTGAGCGAGCGAGTGAGTGATCAGACAAATCTCGCAGGCATTTCATGTAGATCATCGTACACGTTTTTCTACATTTACCAACTAATCACTGTATATTGAAATGTCAATAATTTGCATTTCACCCAAATTTATTTGACCCAATTATATGACTTGATGTTGGTGCATACTACATACTCATAATGATTATCGTAAATTACATTATTTTTACTGTATGGAAATGGGGTTACATGACAGACTGGTTGCTGCACATTTCATGATATTCACTTCATATACCATGCGAGTTTGAGCACACAGAAATGATAGCTACGGCAAGCTCAACACATTAAACACAATCCTGACACCTGACATGGCATTTGCTGTTAGTGGCACTCTAAAGCTTCATCCCCTGATCTCTGATCCCCTGACAACAGGAAGCTGACCGCACGATCTGTCTGTTGAAGGAATTAGGCAAAACCCCAGAGCTTTTATCCTTTTATAGAAATGGACGAGAAGCCAATCAAACCTACACGGAATCCCAGTATGTGACCACTGCAGACAAAAGCTGGGGACTAAGTCAAGGAGACTTTGATAGTATCGTAGATCTGAATGATCGTAGATCCGATGTACGAATCATTGTAATTGAGTTCTTTCTTCGACTTAAAATACACAGAATATGTGCAGATGTTCCAAAATTTGATATAGAAAACCTCAATTTCATTGTCAGTATGGCTGATCCATGAAATGTTAGACATGCAGTTTCATGTCTAAACCAGTATATAGTGCCCGACCAGACCTGTACAAAACAATAATAGATGCGTAGATCCGAATCTACTGTTTTAACGATAGACAGACGTCACGAATGTATTTTAAATTATGGGACAGTCAGACTCACAGACAGACCTCTGCATTTTTTCCATGGAAACACATTTTAGAAATGTAATTGACGGTGAGAAAAGATTGTGTTCTACAATATTTTTACCAAGGCAATGTAGATTATGTCGGAATGTGCGAAGAGTGAATAGTCTGGTTTTGGAGAAAAGTTAATCAGTCTTTGTGTCAAATTTGATATTTTAGCTCATAATAACAATCAATGTGTTGGTTAATAAAAAATAAATTGTCGATTTTTCGTGATTTGCAGACACGTTGAAGAATATACCTCTTAATTACCATATCAAATTCTAAAAAACATATCCAAAGGAAATACAACCAAACTATAACCAAACTATATAATCTCATCATATATCCCCATATATAATGCTAAAATTACAATCTAAACCAAACTAAAACATGTATCAGATGACTTAGTTAGCTCTTTCCATTTAGTTTGAAAACTGATCTAATGCATTATCAAGTTTTATGAATATGTTTACCCCCCTCCCTGGTGTTTGCACCGAGTTTTAACGTCACACTCAGTGACTGACTTCCCCGCTCTAGAATTTCTGTAACAAACACATGATTAGACGTGATTAGTTGCTTTAGACAGTGGGACTAAATCATTTTAACTGAAAGCAATAATATCGGGAGCGGTTGGGACATTTTATACGGGGTATTGAGAGGGGAAGGGGTGTGAAATGTCATAAATGGTAAAAACAATCCCACTATTATGGAAAAGTTTTCTTGTTTAGAGGAAGAGGAGTGAGACCTCCTCAACCCACGTATAAATCCGCTGCTGACAAGTAATCATATAAGAGGAAAATGATCCAAGAAAGGTTGGTAACTAAATCAGACTCGTGTATTTCCACATCGTCCACACAGGCTGAATCCACCCATTGTGGCAAAGCTTCAACTTCCAAAAGAGATTTGTAGACAGTGATGTGAGGTGGCGGTTGTCATGACAACACGCAAATGCATGGTTTGAATGCTGATAACAATACACTGAGCAGCAAATCCATTCAAAGTCTGTAAACGAATTACCTGGTTTCCCAGAAAACACAAAACGTTGAACGAATTCTGGTTTTTGGCTGGGCCGAGATCGCAGAAAAAATGTCAGAAATAGCCTTATAAGATCTAAATGGCAAAATTATTTAAAAAAAACAACATTCCCTTTGGAAAGAGATGCATTGTTATCATGATTAAGGTCAGTGCTCACTCCCACGATTTCACCAGATTAAAACGAATGCTTTAGAGAAAGATAATAGGCAATTAAATATACATTTATTCATACTAATGGCATCATAAAGTGTTTTAATCAGAATTTATCATGAACACTATATGATGAATCATAATTAAACGTGACAGCAATGTATTGATGTCTGAAATAGAAAATGAAAATAAAAATGCACATGACTATTTACCAGTGTTTCGTTGAAATGCCGCTAATTGTTCTGTGCATTTTTATTATATCCCATTGGAGACGTCAGTGCAATACTGCCACGATCCTGGTCAAGGTACAGTATTGCTTGAGAATGAGACAAGAAGACGTTTGTGACGATAGGTGAATAATCCTGTATAAAATTATCCAGCCTACATCTCTCTTCAGTAAGGCCAAGGTAAAGGGAGGTAACTGGTTACTTTACAAGTAAGTAGTTACATGTTGTAGCCTTAGCATGATGGTATGGAGGTGATTACTAGATCATCTCGGAGAGATTAGACGTAACACGGAGACCAGTATCTCAGGATGTGATTATTAGATCATCTCGGAGATATTACACATAACACGGAGACCAGTATCTCAGGATCCAGGGACTGTTTCATAATCCACGAGACAAATGGATATCGGCCAAACATGCAAAAACTCTCTTTGATGATTTGATGCTTATGTGAAGATTGATCAAGCTAAGACATGTTTAATTTTATATGTTTATTTCAACGCGTTTCGCATTGCTGCTTCTTCAGCATACAGTGATTAATACAGGCTGGTGCTACACAATATATATTTAGTTGTTTTATTGTTATTTGTGAACGTCATAGAGGTGGGTGTATAATGTTGTTAGTTGTGGAATGAATACTGGTCGTTGCTTGTTTGGTACTATGCAGGATGTGAATATGGTATGTGATCCGGCACGCCGGATGTTGGTAGGTTGTGTGCCAGATAAGTGAATCTAGTGCGGAATATTTGTAGAATGCTGTGGGAAATGTGGAGATCGAGGTGTTGTGTGACAACTGGTAGTTTGTTGTGGTGGTTTGTTATGGTTGTAGCAATGTAGTATGTTGTGGTGGTAGTACGTGTATGTGTGAAGGTGGTAGTGTATGTATTATGGACTTGTAAAATGTGGTATAGATAGTATGTATGTGAGTAGTGGGTGGTGTATGTGTGTCATAAGGTTGTAGTGTGGTGGTTTTATAATACCATTCAAAGTAAATATTACATCCTAAAAGTTGGTAAAGTTCTTTTAAATAATAAAGATTTCTAAATTTATAATAACGTAGTGACAGGTATATGTTGATCCATATGATTAGCTATAGAATTGTGATTAGGTTGATCACAAATGAAGTATAGATTAATCAGTTGATTAGAAGCGGGTCAATTATCCTCTGGGTGGGTGTTTTTAGTGGACTCGCTTTGATGGCCGGCATAATCACCATAAGGGATGTGTGCGCCATCGAGGGGAGTGGGGTGGCTCCGGGGTGGGGTGGGTGTGGCGGGCGGTTCTATGCCGGCCGCATAAGTTACATCCTTCAAGTGTTTTTTTAACATTACCATGATTACTAGGACTGTTTCATAATCCCCGAGACAAATGGATAACGGCCAAACATGCACAAACTACATTTGATGCTGAGGTAAATACTTTCTTGTTTCCTCTTTAATTTGTTGGTTCAGTTATAAATCTGGTCAGTGTTGCTGGTCGACTCATATATATTTGCTGGTAGAGTAGAAAATTAATTGTTTATTTAAATATTTTTTTGTTAGAACAAAACACGTTGTGGGCGATTATTTTTTTAATGCTTAACTTTTAATGTATGTTGTTATTGGTAAAGTTTTAGGTTTTTGATTGTGTTTGATTGGTGGGAGATGTAGTGCTGATAATGTGGGGAAACAAGAATGATATATAGGTTTCATTAACCGTTTTTATGTCATTTTTTTTATTTCTTTATTTTATTGTACGTTTTTTGCGGAGTGAATCTGTTATACCTTTGGCTGTCATTATCCCACGCATTTGGGACGCGAAGCCGGTGCCCCCGGGCTCAGAATCAACCACGCTACAAAATGTAATGTACACTGTTGGTGTTCCACACACAAAACCATGGCCATGCAGCAAATTAGTAGTGCCGCCATATTTGCTAATACACAAATATGTTTTCTTTAGTAATATTTTATAATTATCTATGTCTCCTTCCTGTATTCACTGTTATTGAGCTTTTAATTTGCTGAGTAAGCTATGAACATTGTTTCAGTTGAATCTAATTTAGATCTATGTATTTGTCAGAGTAGATAATGAGTTTTAAGCTAATTAAAAACAAATATTAGACTAAAAACGACAAAGTTATTTCATACAGTTCTTTTAATTTATGTTGTTCCTGGAGTATTTATTACTTAGGCTAATGCCTGTGTTTCAATTTATGTTGTAGTTGATGAAAATCTGTTTGTTGTTTGGCGGCTTTTCATCACTGTATTACTGCGTGTCAGAAGACATGCGTACAATAATGAACAAGCCGATCTCTTTCTGTCAGCTTATCAATATTAGATATTATTTTTCGAAATGAAACTTCGCATTTTCTTTGCAAGTATATGCAATAGGAGGGTTATATCGACAAAAAAAATGAACAATTATAAAGATTACCCACTGCTTGAACTCTTTATAATAACTTAGTTAATATAATGAGATATATTTACTTAATGTTTAATGAGGGGTGTCAATGTTTTACAATTTATTACAGAAAACTGTTGTACACACAATATTATTGTAAGAAGATGGCATATAAAAACCACATCTCACAAATGACAATGAAACAGTGCTGCCTAAAAGTGGGGTCATTATCATCGACGCTGTCACAACATTGAAATGGCGCTGGGCAAGTTCCTACATTGGCCCATCTATACCATCAAGTACCATTTTGTTCACGGTGTGAAGGGATGGCGTGATTGCCAGTAACTGTATTTGATGTCAAATCTTGTGCTAACTGCGTAGTAAAAATCAGCCCCATTGCAAGAAAACTGTGTGGAACATACCTCTGCAATCACGATGTACTCTGCTCACTTTGCTTACAATAATGAACAAGCCAGTATCTCAGTATCAGTCCCAGATATATATAGACGCTACTTGTCCAACACGCAATGTGGACAGCTGACAGGGAGTGGCTCATCAGGCAGTACATCATTGTCACTAACTCAATTATATCTCATTGTCATCATTCATCCACCACCATCAATAGAATAATCATAGTTAATGTAATTAGTCCCTGTGATCATCTGTGATCATCTGGTTGGCTGGTTGATGATTTTAACCCTTTAACCGCCTGTACCGAATATCGGGATTTTTCATTTATTACTACCATATCAAGTACTACCTTTTGAACATGCCAAAGATAAAATGTGATATCAATTGGCAATATTTGAAAAAAGGTGACCTTTATTTTGTGAAATCTGAATAATTTTCTTTCACTTGAAGTTGTGATTGAGTAGCCTACAACTAAAGGCTATCCGGTGTGGTATTGATAAACCTATTTAACATGTTTAAGGTCAGCAATCATATGTTTAAGACTTGGATCAATTAATTTAGCCCTGCAAATGCCATACGAATTTTAGCCAATAACATGTATTAGATCGTATAGGTAGATTGTACGTTACACGATGACCCGGAAGGAAAAGTACATATGGTGTTACAGACTTTCCGACGGACAGAAAAATCTGATGGGATTTTCAGAGATATTCAGAGACGTGCTTGTCACGCCTCCAGGGTGATTGATTGATTCAACGGCGATATGCCCTCTGGCGGTGGACTGTGTTTTCTCACGTGGCGACTTTATTGGCGCAAGAGGCGAGAGAAGGTCACGCAATGTCAATATCAGTGAAGCAGAGTGTGAGTGTCAGTAAATCATCATGTGAGCGGGTACAACGAGGAGTGTGTTAGGCAGCCATCAACAGGCCAATTCACCAACCAACCAAACAAAAAAATAACGAATCAACTGATAAACCAACCAACCGACTAAAAATCAACCAACCAACAAGCCAACAAATCAACAAGCCAACAAACCAACAAACCAACAAACAAACCAACCAACAAACAAACAAACAAACAAACAAACAAACAAACAAACAAACAAACAAACAAACAAACAAACAAACAAACAAACAAACAAACAAACAAACAAACAAACAAACAGCCAATAAACCAGTCAGCGACCAAACAAACACAGAAACACACAAAAAAATCAATCAACTAGCGAAGCGACCCATCAGCCCTCCCGCAACCAACAAATCATTCAATCAATCACACAACCACCAAATCAACAAACTAATCAATCAACTAACCAGTCAATCAACCAACTGAACAATCAAACAACAAACAAATAAACAATCCACCAAACAACAAACGAACAGCCAACCAATCAAATAACTGACCAACCAACAAATCAACAAACTTTGCGAGAGGTGAAAGCTCATTTTAAATGTATACAAACAAACAAACAAACAAACAAACAAACAAACAAACAAACAAACAAACAAACAAACAAACAAACAAACAAACAAGCAAACAAGCAAACAATCAAACAAACAAACAAACAAACAAACAAACAAACAAACAAACAAACAAACAAACAAACAAACAAACAAACAAACAATAAATCATCCAGCGGCCAAGCAAACACAGAAACACACACAAAAAAATCAACCAACTAACCAGTCAATCAACCAACCGAACAACCAAAGAAGAAACAAAGCAACAATCCAACAACCAACCAATGAACAGCCAACCAGCCAAATAACTGACCAACCAACAAATCAACAAACTTATATCTTTCCGAGAGGTGAAAGCTCATTTTAAATATATGAGGGCGGGCTGGTTTGTCTAATATTGAATTTGGTATGTGGATCCCTGCAATGCCACCCCGAATCAGCCAACCAACCAAATAACTGACTAGCAAACAAATCAACAAGCTCATTTTAAATGTATGAGATAGGACTGTTTTGTTTGATATCGAATTGGATATATGGATCCTGCATTGTGAGAGGGCACCATAGACCCACAATGCCACCCTGGGCTTCCGTGTCAGACAGGTCCTATCTCAGGAGCATCACAGGATCATCTTCCAGTAACCTAGGTAACGAGCTAGGCACCACGCCAACTACGTCAAACATTTGGCAGACCGTGCCAGCGCCATAACTTAATTTACCATGTAACAGGTATCCATTGCAGCTCAGCAGAAGAGACACATCACAATATAAAAGTAAGATAGTTCATAGGCTTACAAACATTGTGAATAATACAAGCCATATGTGCAGTTTTGACATTTTTATAAAAAAAACAGTGATTTAAAAATTAAATTTTCATTAGAACAAATTATAAAAAATGTATTTAAATTTACATGATATTAAAAATTCAATGTGACATTATATTTTGCTGAAAACGTATACTATAAGAATATGAGATTATATGAAGAGGTCAATGCGATGGTAAGATTTCCATATTCATTCTGTAAAAAAACATATATCATTTTAGTGTGCAGTCATAAGCAAAGGCGAACTACAATAACTAGTTATTGGAAAAAGGCAGTCACTGCTGTTATTGTTTATGGCTGAGAGATATAAAACACTTTCGAAAAAGCGACTATGTGCTGCTTTGTGATTCAAACCCGCATATGCGGTGATTGATTGAGCCTTGATTTAGGTTAAGCCTCTACGCAAATGTGGACTGTATCTTTTCATTCCATCGTGCTCTTCACAAATTTTGGGCGGGGGCCCTAGGGTAGTGGTTAGCACCGCTGTCTTTCACGCCAGAGTCCGGGGTTCGGTTCCCGGTCTCGGCGGTTTGAAAGAAACAAAAATGTTTCTTCCCCATCCACGTGTGAAAGTCAGTATTGTGGGGAGCCTCCATGACCGAGAGGTAGCGTGCTCGGCCTCAGACCGCCAGGGCTCGAATTTCGAATCCTGTGTCTGGAGGACAGTGTCATCTCAATCATCTCACCAGCCTCAGGAGGTTCTCCTGGCCCAGTTTAGCCTATATGTGCACAAAGGTGGCCTAAAGCCCGACTCATTTCATTTTCATTTCTTCACAAATTTTATCAATCTATCTCACAGAAGCAGAATGTAGTTATTTGGTTGATTGTCCGCGCTATTTATTTGCCTAATGAGGATTCCCTCCACCAGACAAGCACTGTAGGACAAAGGCAACGTAACTGTTTATTCCTTAAGTAAGCAGCTACTGTTGTTGACCTTTACATGACTTCGTCTTTCCTCTGTCACATTTGGGCCAGATAAATTCGACGGACAAGAAACGAACGGCATCTGTTGGTGTTCGTCATTGTTTGTTTGATGTTATGTCATTGTCCGACAAATACGCTCCGCGATCGGCAATGTTCGCTGTTACGTTGGGTTACGCTCGTCAGAAATTCGTTTTGTCCAATGTATTGGCGTAGTCTGCTGATGTTCGTTTTGTCCAGTAGCCTATATGGTCTGATTGTGTTCGTTATTATTTCGTATTGGTGTAGTCTATCTATTAGTGATGTTCGTTTTGTCTAGTGTATGTCTGAATGTGCTCGTCACCATGTTACTCTGCCGTATTGGCGTGGTCCGGTGATGTTTGCTGCTTATCCGGCCAATTGTAATGGTCATGATGTTTTTATATTGTGAGGCACATGCCATACAATATCGTGAAAAACATATTTTCTTAACCAGATTCATTTCTATGATCATTCTCAAAAATATTTGAGATATGTCAATGACCCATATGATGAAGCATGCATATGTTCATATATATACTATAACAATATGAACATGACAATAGGTCACGTGCTATTATTTTCACAATGACAAATTGATCATCTCAGTTTTAAACCACAAGGTCAATAAAGTTCATTCAGGTGATATCTGGTGCAGAGACAATAATCCACAATGGTAGCCGTGAACAATAGAAGTCTGAGGCAGCCCAGTGAGCTAAGAAGCTTATTGGATATAGAAGGATTCTGTGTCTAATTAATTAGCAGTGAATCATAGCCAAAATGTATGAAAGACTCGGCCTTGAAACCATTTCCACCGAACCAGTCAAATGCCAGACGTTAAACCATGGCTTTTCTGTTGGGACAGGTTCATAGACGACGACCACCATTAAAAAAACATTTGTTATATATCTGGTTTCTGATGGGCTCTTGTTTTTCACTATCTATACTCTGTTTCTGAGCAATGAAATATGTGTAAGCACATCATAGATAGTATTTTTTTTAAATTAATATCATCATACATGTTACTCTTTCCGCTTTATTTGAGAACCTGTGTTATTATGGGTCTGCGGCCATTTGTATTTAGTTGTACTTCTTTCATCGCAGGGATCTAATTTTGACGTTTTATTATTTTGTTGATTTTTAAAATACGAATTGAGAGAATAATAGCCTTTGGCTAATGTTTGTATTGTTTGCAAAAAAAAAAAATTATTTGATTTAATTTGATTTGTCGACAGATTCTGACGCCAAAAGTCGGTCTCTGCGTTGAAACACTTTACCCAATAAGCACGACCATGGTCGGATTAAAAAAATACTACTCGATCAAATCAGTGTTATTGGGAAAGTAATGTGTATTTGAACAACAGGATTTGAAAATGTTGGTTCCAAATTAAACAAATATTTGTTATGCACTTGAAGTTGAATTACAGTAATTACGTAAAAATGTTATAGGCTACAATAAGGATAAGGACAATGGCTCATTTAGAGGTGAAGGGGGCTCCCTTTTTTCTAAAACTTTTTGTCAACATTGATCTAAATTGTAAAACTATCGGTATTTGACACTTACTTTATTTACTATAGGGTAGAGCCTCAATTTCAGGCAATATGCCTTGAATGCAATATGCCTTGAGTATTAAAATAGTGTTTAGCCTCCATATTGACACTTTTTACGTTTTAAATGGGACCCCCAAAGAAAGAAATCGCCCCTGAAAGCCGTTAGTTTTCATTCAATTAAAGTCACATTTCATATGAGGTGGTTCCAGTGATGTGGGAGGGAGTCTAACCCTTACAACGCTGGGCTATTTTTGTATAAGCCATGGATACTAAAGTGGGTTTTGTCAATTTGAAACCATCATAATCGGCTTAGTTAGCTCTTTGCACTGCATTTTATTACCTATGTTATGAGTCTACGGTCATTATAAATATTAGTATTATTTAAGTGCGGAGAGCGTCTTTGTACATCAGAATCTAACGTCTACAGACGTATAAAGACGGCAACACTTTGTGATGTACCTGCTGATCAATGGAGATCTCGTCGAAAATCGTCCCAGTCAGCACAATGCAAAGGTAAAATCAATCTTAACCTTCTCAGCGCGTGGACCGTCTTGAAATGTCATGATCTGACATCTGTAGACGTCAGATTCTGACGATTAAAGACCGTCCCCGCACTGAAAGAATATAATGGACGTAGACTCATAACTTGGGTATTCAAATGAAGCGGCTAAAGCTAACTAAGACATTAAAGTAGATTTCAAATTTAAAAAAACCTTTGGTCTCCATGGGTAAACGAAAATATCTGTATTCCCATCTACCCTGACAAACACACTCCGCAATCGAGGCAAGGGATGTCATTCCAAACAAACTTTTGATTCTGGAGATTGTCTCCTCTTCCCCTAGGGCGGGGGCCCTGGTGCAGTGGTTAAAATTGTCTACTTGGAAAGTCAAAGATCGCGGGTTCGAATCCGACTGTGGCCTTCAAGTTTCAAAGAAGCAATATATTTATTTCCCGCTCACTCGCAAATATATCGAGAGTTAGCGTCATAGCTAAACTAAATATATGGTTAATCTATGGTAGCGTGCTCGGCCTTAGACCGCCACCATTCTCAGAAAGTTCTCCTGGCGCAGTTTAGCCTATATGTGCACAAAGGTGGCCTAGAAAACTCATTTATTTCATTTCTCTTCTTTCCGCTGTGAATTTTCTTTACTACATTATTACTTTTCGCAATTGTCTGGCAAGAGTCCTATTTCCCCTCTGTTCTGTTATCACGTCAGATATTTGATCTTTGCCGTCTTCAGTGTATGTTCAGTACGACTTGGCAATACAATCTGGCCACGTCAAAAGAGCCCACCGTCAAACTTGATTCGTCGACCCAATGTTGTATTATTTCTGGAACAACGTCTCTGACGCCGGTCAGTCTTTAACTCTTGAAGCGCTAAGAACGACTAAAGTCGTTTAACCATTATACTGTACAAAGCTGAAACATATTTGCATAAACGGTGGAGACAGAAGTTTTTTTTATTTATTGGCATCATAAATGTCTTAGTTACCTCCTTCTACTTTATAACTTGGCACTTAAAAGATAGTTAGAAGGATCTCGCCCTCCACTATGTTCCATAACACGTTGTGGAGGGTGGCGTTTGCAAACCATTAACAGATTGAGCAATGTATTCTAATCACAACATGGAAGATGTGTTGCGGAAGCTCGTGTGTCTTGACTCGGCCGTACAAATCTGATCTAACTATTGATTTTAGTGCCGTTGAACACGCATCCTCGAGGAGAAATAACCCACTTTGGTCAATTAGTGAAGATTGATATGCAGGCGGCGCATAAATAATGGTATGGACTGGGAATGTATGGAGAGTCCGCCTTCAGTGTATGGGATGCGGCTGGTTAGAAACCGTGTGATCATCAGTAAATTATATCTCATTCTCACCATAATATGTACCACTATAGGCGACTGATCCTGGACAATATGTGTATTGGCCCCAGTTAACTTGATTCTGGTTAGGAGTGTCTAATACTTGCGTATTGTAAGCCGCCGACAGGAAACAGCTGATGGGATTGTCTCAGACAAATAGGTGGTTTCTCACGGCGCTGTGGTAATTCACTTAGCCAATGTCGAACACGCCATGTGACTGTGGTGTGTAGGCTATCATGTGGTTTGACGAGCATTGTGAGTGATTGAGTGAGTGTTAAAATTTGAATGCCTTGTTTAATAAAGTGTCACTTCTAGCAAAATGTGTGTGTGTGTGTTTGTGTGTCTGGGGGGGGGGGGGGGGGGGGTAGGTTTACCAATATTCGAAACTGTGTGGTGTTTGCGCTCAGTGTCAGATGTAGCATGAATTGGAATCACAGACCAATTTTAACAGATTAGGATAATTACTATACATGACAATAGTGCGTACTGCCACGTAATATACAGATACAGATACATGGTCGTCTCTGCATTTTAGAAATGCGTTTGTTAATAGATTGGTCAACACTGTATTGTATTGCAGTCAAATGCAAATATTGCTTTTGTGTTTTGGTTCGAGTCTTGTGCATGTATCCTTGAATGTGTCCACTATGTCACGTTTAGCATGCCCGGATAACAAGTACGCCGAACCCCCTCTCTTTATTCAATCCACGTGTTATAAAAATCCATCTCACGGCACCAGAATGTCGTTTTATGGTTGACTGTCGACGCTAGCCTCGTCCTGACCTGATTCATTGGTCCAAATGAGCACTTATTCCTTCAGACCAGCAGTCAAAGATGGTTTGTGAGAGAAGCTGAACCGATTTAGCTCGCTGCAGACACCAAAGGTACCGTTGGCGAAACGTAGACGCAAAACTGCGCAGAAGCTTCACTGCTGTTCTATTTTTGATCCTATGAACTCCATTGTCCCACGTGAGGTCCACACGGAGTGTTCTGAATAAAAATAGTTCAAATAAAATAGTTCAATTCATCCCAATAATGCTGTTCTCAGCTTTGATTTTACATTATATAACGTAATACAATCCTTGGAAATTTATCAAATGAAGTTTGATATCGATTTTTTGATCAGTTGATGAAATTATACAATTTCAGAGATGTCTATTTTCACACAAATATAATTTTCTTGTTATCTGTTTCTATTTGTCATACATTTGAACCTGAAATTACTAACGCTTATTTCAATCTTCAAATGACCAAAAAAGGTTTAGATTTTTAAAAAATAGACGTCTCCAATATTGTATTATTGGATTAACTAAGCATCTACCAAAATATTTTATCAATTCTAATTACATTCCATTGATCTAAATCATCCATGAAACCTTATATACACGGTTGTATCAGCACAAGGTTAATGAATACGTCCGCTTGGATACGAAATGGTGTATCCACCACAATGTAAAGTGACAGATACACCCTTTCATATCCAAAGGGACAAATATATGTGGGTATTTCATAACATCAAAATTCTGCTATTTCTTTTGGACTATTTGCAATAGCAATTCACATCTCAAGGAAAAATATATTTTGAATAGACAACTGACTGATAGGCGAGTAGAAGCATCCACTATTGTGTGTGAATCACAACGAATTAAATCGTTAGGAATCTTAGACTGATGACGCAATTTCCTCGCCATGAATGTTTAATGAATCTGTGTTTTTCTAGCGCAAGACATATTGTATGACTTGACTCAAACATGGCCTGTATATTTGAAAATGCTGTAGACATTTCACTAGCGACCTTAAATGTGATGGGCATTAACCTCTAACTGCCAAGAATACAAAGGATTCGAAAAAAATATTTAAAACACTGAAAAAGAGTAAATTAGTTTTATTTACAAGTTGTATATTGTCATCTAAGCAAGAGTGAGTGCATTATACAACAATTTTTACCACCTATTCCCACCGTCTTCCACTAACCACATAAAATAAACCGCTCTAAATTGAGGACTTGCAGGGTTAACCTGCAGCACTGATTGTCTGCCCAACGCCAGGCCGACGGCATCAACATATAGCCCAATGATATGCTTGCAATCAACCATCCTTTATGTGTGCAAATAGTGTGGATGGTATTTTGCAGGATTTGACAAAAAATGTTTTTTATATAAGTAGAAAAAAATGAAATCATGATACGGGATACACTGCTTCATACAAAACAAAATACCCAAATTGGTGTCAACCCAAGCAGTCCCTTTAATTGTGGTTGCTGCACCAATAAATAATTTCATGTTCGGTGAAGAAAATATACACGTGTCTCTCAGAAAATATCATCCCTGATCGCCACACCCACTCCGCTTAAGAAGTTCGCTTAAAGGCTCGTACCTAATATATTCAACGTGTGGTCATAGTATTTTCGTATATCGCGCTCATTGAATGCCGTTTTGCGTAATTATATATATATCCTCATATTATCAATATATATATATATATAATATTCATATTATAATTTTGCTTAATCACTTAACCTTGTGATTGTTCACTAAGGTTCTTAGCTGCATCATTGTGACGATTACGTGACGTGACATATTGTGAAGTACAATCTCACACATATAGGACTATGATTTAGCTTAGTCATGACAAATTTGATATAGACTTTCTAGGCCTATATGCGATATCAAACAATTTTAAATTTTTGGCGATATATAGTTTATCTGCAAAAAGTCTACCAGCGTGACTTTAACATGTTTAAGTAAACCGTCTGTTTGACACATCATGTAAGAAATAGGATTGTCATTGGGAAAATTAACAAAAACAAACAAACAAACAAACAAACAAACAAACAAACAAACAAACAAACAAACAAACAAACAAACAAACAAACAAACAAACAAACAAATAAATAAATAAATAACGTATCGTTTCGTGTGGATCAAAAGTGAGCTGTGAAGGAGCTCGGACAAGCAAGAATAGCATATGTTATTTGTCGGATGTTGGGAGGAGTGATGGGAAGAGTGATGGGAGGAGTGATGGGAGGAGTGATGGGAAGAGTGATGGGAGGAAGTGTGGGAGGAGTGATGGGAGGAGTGATGGGAGGAGTGATGGGAGGAATGATGGGAGGAGTGATGAGAGGAGTGATGGGAGGAGTGATGGGAGGAGTGATGGGAAGAGTGATGGGAGGAAGTGTGGGAGGAGTGATAAGAGGAGTGATGGGAGGAGTGATGGGAGGAATGATGGGAGGAGTGATGAGAGGAGTGATGGGAGGAGGGATGGGAGTAGTGATGACAGGAGTGATGGGAGGAGTGATGGGAGGAGTGATGGGAGGAGGGGTGGGAGGAGTGATGGGAGGAGTGATGGGAGGGGTGATGGGAGGAGTGATGGGAGGAGTGATGGGAGGAGTGATGGGATGAGTGATGGAATGAGTGATGGGAAGATGGGTGGGAGGAATGTTGGGAGGAGTGATGGGAGGAGTGATGGGAGGAGGGGTGGGAGGAGTGATGGGAGGAGTGATGGGAGGAGTGATGGGAGGAATAATGGGAGGAGTGATGGGAGGAGTGATGGGAGGAGTGATGGGAGGAGGGATGGGAGTAGTGATGAGAGGAGTGATGGGAGGAGTGCCTTGGAGGAGTGATGGGAGGAGGGGTGGGAGGAGTGATGGGAGGAGTGATGGGAGGGGTGATGGGAGGAGTTATGGGAGGAGTGATGGGAGGAGTGATGGGAGCAGTGATGGTACGAGTGATGGGAGGAGTGATGGGAGGAGTGATGTGAGGAGTGATGGGAGGAGTAATGGGAGGATTGACGGGAGGAGTGATGGGAGGAGTGATGGGAGGAGTGAAGGGAGGAGTGATGGGAGGAGTGATGGTAGGAGTGATGGGGGTAGTGATGGGAGAAGTGATGGGAGGAGTGATGGTAAGAGTGATGGGAGGAGTGGTGGTAGGAGTGATGGGACGAGTGACGAGAGGAGTGATGGGATGAGTGATGTGATGAGTGATGGGAGGGGTGATGGGAGGAGTGATGGGAGGAGTGACGGGAGGAGTAATGGGAGGAGTGACGGGAGGAGTAATGGGAGGAGGGATGGGAGTAGTGATGTGAGGAGTGATGAAAGGAGTGATGGGAGGAGTGATGGGAGAAGTGATAGGAGGAGTGATGGGAGGAGTGATGGGAGAAGTGATAGGAGGAGTGATGGGAGGAGTGACGGGAGGAGTGATGGGAGGAGTGACGAGAGAAGTGATGGGAGGAGGGGTAGAAGAAGTGATGGGGGAGTGATGGGAGGAGTGATGGGAGGAGTGATGGGAGGAGTGGTTGGAGGAGTGAGGAGAGGAGTGATGAAAGGAGTGATGGGAGAAGTGATGGGAGGTGTGATGGGAGTAGTGATGAGAGGAGTGATGGGAGGAGTGGTTGGAGGAGTGATGGGAGGAGTGATGAGAGGTGTGATGGGAGAAGTGATGGGAGGAGGGATGGGAGTAGTGATGAGAGGAGTGATGGGAGGAGTGATGGGAGGAGGGATGGGAGTAGTGATGAGATGGGTGAGTCATGTAGTTTATTTTGTGTAAGTCTCTCTGGGGACTGCTGACCAGAAAATGAGATGCAGCACACACAGTTTTCTGCAACATAATCACAGCTTGAAAAATTGACTCAGCCGTTGGCGTCGTTGGCGTCCTAGTATAATTTGAAGAAGGGGAAATGGGTGTAAGTAGAGCTTCATCGGGCCGGCAGTGAGATGCAGGTCAACGAAATATTGTTCTGAAGTGGACAAGCTGATTGAAGCGAGGGAAGTAACCACTCGAGATTGCATGTCATTACTTCTGTAACTGACGATGCGAAATGACATTGCTAAGGTGAGAAATAAAATGGCTATTCGTTCCAGTAATCGTGTACTTGCCAACGACACAGTTTTTTTAATCGTCATCTTATAATTACTTGCAAATAAACACTGCAGAGCTTACAGCGTCAAAGCGATCATTCTAAAATAAACGCAAACTAGAAAAGGAGTTCCCGTACTCCAATGCCCGGCTTTAGTCTGTTTGAGTGCTTTAGACAAAAAGTTGGCATAATATTTTGTAAACATAACTGTATTAGTTTTCCTCTTGGGCCTGAATGTCCAGGATATAATTAGTGAAAGAACCAATGAGACAAGTATATCTTCAACGTGTAGGCCTATTCCTTCCACCACCATCGCTGGTCAGTGTATGCGCCAAAACGATGGACGTGGTACACACAATGAAGGCCTACCCACCCAATGCCGGTTCAATGTTGGGCCAGCATCGCAGCCCATTGCTGGTTCAGTGTCGGTCAAAATTATCGACGCTGGCCCAACATTGAAACAGAACTGGGTGATTGCCCTGTGTTTGCTCTGACTGTCATACGGGTGCATTGACGCTTTATACCCTGAAAGGCCACTACCCAGATAACACGATACATCGACCCAATTGTGAAATAATGTTGGGCCACCGTCTGCGACGCTGGGTCAACATTATTCCGACCAAAGCCCTTTAAGCTCCTCACCATGAATAATTATAATCGTTTATATTTTTTTCTGAAGACTTTTTATACAGGAAAGTACTTAACCTGTTCATAAGGCCTGGTGTACAGAAATGTCAACCGTTACCCGAACACAACATCCCTCTTTCCCCTAAATAGGACACAAACTAAACACAAAATAAACTTAATAAGATATGGACCTACGGCCGATCCTAATTATGAGACAAAATTTCTGATCAATCAAAGAAAGTCAGAAATACTGGGTAACAACATTTTTTTAATTTCTATTTCCCAGTAAAGAGGGTGATCAAGCTGTAAGTTATAACGCAATGTAATCTGTTACTGGCTCCAGGAGAAATATATGTGGGTAAAGATTCAAACATCTTGCCACATCAGGTGTGACAGTCAGACCACTGGTCTGACCTTGGCAACAGGTGTGTGTGAAAGCTGTACGAAATGGAGGTGCACTAGCAACATGAATATTCATTATGACGTCACCGGTTTACTGTCTGGAAGGTCACAAGTGGGGTCGTATACTCGTAGCACATATGCGTGATATCCAGGAGTCTGCCGGTAGCAGACAATGGTATAGATGAAGATGAGATTTAAACGGCATCCCTAGAACACAAATTCAATATTAAAGCACACATAAAGTGAGTTCTTACTATATCTTTAATACATCAATCTTTTTCGCATTCTATAGAATTTGAATATGATTGATTTCCTTTCTTCTTTATTTGAGCTGGAAGACATATTGCTCAGAGCTTTGCATTTACTAGAAATTTAAACCAAATCAAGCCAGCTTGCCCATTTAGGTTAATATTCAATAATTTTCAATAATATCACTTAACACACTTGAAAAAACAATCTTCCTACAATAATCAAGAACCGAACACATTATACACATTATAATTGAAACACTATATATGACAAAAATTGACCTCATAACATTTCAAATTATCTATGTTTTGTGAAGTCGCAAGAGCTGATGCTTGTTGTAATGGCAATGTCGGTTATTATTCGCAGTCGAATGCCATGTCTCTGAGGAATTGACTTCCATGAGGAATAGTCCTAATTTGATTTATCGGCCCACGCTGTCATATTGTATTTTCTGGGCGACGCTCCTTGCGTAGCAATCAATTATTATCCTAAGACTCACTTCCCGGGAGAGATAAATGTAACATCATGCCTCATTTACAGTGAGCACACGAGTATGTGTTGATCAATTATTATCCTAATACTTACTTCCCGAGAAAGATAAATGTAACATTATGCCTCATTTAAAGTGAGCTCACGAGTATGTGTTGATCAATTATTATCCTAATACTTACTTCCCGGGAGAGATAAATGTAACATTATGCCTAATCCACAGTGAGCTCACGAGTAAGTGTTGATCAATTATTATCCTAATACTTACTTCCCTGGAGAGATAAATGTAAGATTATGCCTCATTTACAGTGACCTCACGAGTATGTGTTGATCAATTATTATCCTAATACTTACTTCTTGGGAGAGATAAATGTAACATTATGCCTCATTCACGGTGAGCTCACGAGCATGTGTTGATCAATTATTATCCCAATACTTACTTCCCGGGAGAGATAAATGTTACATTATGCCTGATCCACAGTGAGCTCACGAGTATGTATTGATTAATTATTATCCTAATATTTACTTCCCGGGAGATATAAATGTAACATTATGCCTCATTTACGATGAGCTCACGAGTATGTGTTGATCAATTATTATCCCAATACTTACTTCCCAGGAGAGATAAATTATGCCTGATCCACAGTGAGCTCACGAGTATGTATTGATTAATTATTATCCTAATACTTACTTCCCGGGAGAGATAAATGTAACATCATGCCTCATTCACGGTGAGCTCACGAGTATGTGTTGATTAATTATTATCCTAATACTTACTTCCCGGGAGAGATGAATGTAACATTATGCCTCATTTACAGTGAGCTCTCGAGTATGTATTGATCAATTATTATCCCAATACTTACTTCCCGGGAGAGATAAATGTAACATTATGCCTCATTTACAGTGAGCTCACGAGTATGTATTCATTAATTATTATCCTAATACTTACTTCCCGGGAGAGATAAATGTAACATTATGCCTCATTTACAGTGAGCTCACGAGTATGTATTGATTAATTATTATCCTAATACTCACTTCCCTGGAGAGATAAATGTAACATTATGCCTCATTCACAGTGAGCTCACGAGTATGTGTTGATCAATTATAATTCTAATACTTACTTCCCGGGAGAGATAAATGTAACATTATACCTCATTTACAGTGATCTCACGAGTATGTGTTGATCAATTATTATCCTAATACTTACTTCCCTGGAGAGATTAATGTAACATTATGCCTCATTTACAGTGAGCTCACGAGTATGTATTGATTAATTATTATCCTAATACTTACTTCCTGGGAGAGATAAATGTAACATTATGCCTCATTTACAGTGAGCTCACGAGTATGTATTGATTAATTATTATCCTAATACTTACTTCCCGGGAGAGATATATGTAACATTATGCCTCATTCACAGTAAGCTCACGAGTATGTGTTGATCAATTATTATCCCAATACTTACTTCCCGGGAGAGATAAGTGTAACATTATGCCTCATTTACAGTGAGCTCACGAGTATGTATTGAATAATTATTATCCTAATACTTACTTCCCGGGAGAGATAAATGTAACATCATGCCTCATTCACGGTGAGCTCACGAGTATGTGTTGATCAATTATAATTCTAATACTTACTTCCCGGGAGAGATAAATGTAACATTATACCTCATTTACAGTGAGCTCACGAGTATGTGTTGATCAATTATTATCCTAATACTTACTTCCCTGGATAGATTAATGTAACATTATGCCTCATTTACAGTGAGCTCACGAGTATGTGTTGATCAATTATTATCCTAATACTTACTTCCCTGGAGAGATTAATATAACATTATGCCTCATTTACAGTGAGCTCACGAGTATGTATTGATTAATTATTATCCTAATACTTACTTCCTGAGAGATAAATGTAACATTATGCCTCATTTACAGTGAGCTCACGAGTATGTGTTGATCAATTATTATCCTAATACTTACTTCCCTGGAGAGATTAATATAACATTATGCCTCAATTACAGTGAGCTCACGAGTATGTATTGATTAATTATTATCCTAATACTTACTTCCTGGTCAAGATAAATGTAACATTATGCCTAATCCACAGTGAGCTCACGAGTAAGTGTTGATCAATTAATATCCTAATACTTACTTCCCGGGAGAGATTAATGTAACATTATGCCTCATTTACAGTGAGCTCACGAGTATGTATTGATTAATTATTATTCTAATACTTACTTCCCGGGAGAGATAAATGTAACATTATGCCTCATTCACAGTAAGCTCACGAGTATGTGTTGATCAATTATAATTCTAATACTTACTTCCCGGGAAAGATAAATGTAACATTATACCTCATTTACAGTGAGCTCACGAGTATGTGTTGATCAATTATTATCCTAATACTTACTTCCCTGGAGAGATTAATGTAACATTATGCCTCATTCACAGTGAGCTCACGAGTATGTGTTGATCAATTATTATCCTAATACTTACTTCCCGGGAGAGATAAATGTAACATTATGCCTGATTTACAGTGAGCTCACGAGTATGTGTTGATCAATTATTATCCTAATACTTACTTCCCGGGAGAGATTAATGTAACATTATGCCTCATTTACAGTCAGCTCACGAGTATGTTTTGATTACTGCTGAAAAATATTTGAGCACGCAGCGCGAGTCGATTATTCCCAGTAATAAACAGATACGAGATGTATTCACCAGCTTAAACATTTGTATGGTCTGCATGAAAGTTACAGTTATATATACTTATATATTATATACAAATATTTTGTTCCTTTGATTCTTTGCGATTTCTGTCATGTAGTTTGGGAGAACAGTCGAATTTGTAGGAAAAAAACGAATTTTACAAGGAAGAAGATCAAACGACCACTGTCAGTGTCACAAAAAACCTAAACTTTTCAAGTAAGCAGTTACAAGGTTTTACATTTGAACATCAAAAGCTTTTCCGCTTCTAGTGGCCGTCAACAGACAGTCCCTCAATAAGCCACATATTTAGGAGTTTGAGGCCAACATTTGGGAGTCAGCGCCGAATTTTTGCAATGGACTCAGGTTTCCCCATGAATCCCATGAAAGGTTTCGTCAGAATCCTAGATGTCCATCACTCATGCGCTATGCTTTATATCGATACCTACCCAGCAAACACGATACGTTGCGCCAATGTTGTTTTAATGTTGGGACAGCATCTGGTTGATAAGAAATTGCTTAAAGCCTCCTGGAATATACTTCAATGTACTGGTTTTATATCAGAAATTTCGGACATCCCCTTGGAAATCCGCGTTTCTACTAGATTCGCGCCACGACGTCAAATTTCAATATCAATGTGTACTTTAAACATTTAAAACCTAAAAAATGAATAATATATGCACCCAAATGCGGACGACGTTGAATAATATGACAGATTTGTTGTTTACAAACAGTTAATCATACACTACAAGCCCCGAATTGTTGTCTCAATTTTCGAATTGTAGTGGATTAAGATCACTTGAAGTGGGTGAAAAAAATTGTCATGTACCACATGATAGGTTAGAATATGAACCGATCTGTGAAGAGGGTGTAATTTATGAGATACACTGAGGGGGGCTTTATAATGCCATTTCAATGTCAAATCAGAAAAAATCTTAATATATTATTTTCAATCCGGCATGATCTGAGCATACTTCGAATTGCAAGACTGCAAATGCGCAACCAACACTTCTGGGGGCCAAAAATACTGAATGATGTCATGTTACATACTAAAACTAGAAGGGTGGAAGAATAACTATTTTTCATATTTAGATATTGACACAAGTCAACAGATGCTTTTAGGTATTAATAACTCGGTGCCATATATAGATTATTTGCAAAAAAGTCAACAACAAGGTCATACAATACTGGGTTTTTTCACACCTGTCATCAAGCAGTTGCAAAATTTGACACACATATTAAAGAAAATAAAGATGTATATCGGTTCGGGTTGCAGGGTTTGCTTTTACAATAATAAACAAATATCATACCAAATACAAGCTAAGGTCATTACAAAGTCCAATAATAGCTCATCGTACATAAAACAATTACTACGCAATTCTGGCATTTAGTTGTCATACAAGTGTAAACTATCCTCCGCAAAATATATTTTACTCATTTGTAGCATTCAATTCATTCTTGTAGCTAGGCCTATATTTATCTTCCAATTTGGTATAGTTGAAACAAACGTTGGTCATATGGTGATGGCAAAGGGCGGAAGTACCATCTGGATCTTGCATTGCTGTTGTGAAATTCCTGGAATGAAAGTAAGAAGCAGGCCTAATGTATCCTTGTGGGACGTATGTCTGAAAAAAATACCCAACATTTTAGTGTGTTTGAAGTTAGGTGACCTTAGCCATGTATGGGTTTGGCCTTGTGTTACTTGTCCTACTACACTAAACTATATAAATTGATCGCAGAATAGTATTCATAATAAATAAATATATGGTACATTATACAGTTTGAATGAAAATTAAATGAGCTAATCTGAAACAAAAGAAAATTAATCTGATATGAAACAATATATTATCTAATCGTTAGTTTTTAAAGAGCTGTTATAGCTATGATCATGATTGCGTGAAGTCAGTATTCTTAAATTTATATTTTATCATATAATTATGTGATATACGTTATGTTAATAGCCTTATTAAAATTTGTATTGGTACATTTAATTATATGATACCTCAACATTACACTAACAAATAATACAAGATAGATATAGATGTAGTTATATTATGTAATGGCAACACATGTATGTGTGAAACGTGACTTCAAAGTAGGCTACGTACCGAGTACCAGCAAGCATAAAACTTTAATAAGTTTTGTCATATTACATTCTTTCACTGCGACTATAAAAAAATTTTAACCGTTACGTTGTGGCAACATTTTTATATAACTTCATGCTCGCCATGTTCGAGGTCACGACTCGAGTGGGGGTTCAAAAATGTGATATTGATGTTTGAATTTTTATTTTGCAAACTGAAGTTTAATTTGCACCAGAATGTAATTTTAGTAACTGCTTTTGTTATGTCCTTGCATTGAAGATAATGTTTATGTAACATTTAAAAAATGGTTCTTAATTGAATAATATTTCAGAAATTTGTTGATAATATATATCTTAGGGGCGGGGGGCGGTGGAAATAAAGGGGTGAATAAGTGACCGAATGACTGGGGTACTCACTTTTACTCACTTTTGTGCACATATCAATTTAATAGTAGTAGTAGTAAATCATTGCTGTACGTCATTTTTCGGTGGAAATAGTCTTTTAAGTGACATTGTAATTGTTATTTGGAACGTTTTTCTTTGCTCGCCCGATAAGGGGTTCTGGGCATGCCTAGGGGATCTACCCCAAGACATGCCCAGACGGCCGGAGACTTGGGTTTCGCTGTGCAATTTAATGCTGAAACTCCGTGGCATTTCGCGCAGCTCCGCTATCCTCGGATCGGATATTCCCCAGAGTAACAATAGGAAGGGTAACTCCATAAATATCAATTATGACTAAACTTCCCGTGTACATGGTGTATTAGAGCTGTACCGATTTCTGTATTTTCAAGAGGTGACCATTTTGGTATATCCAAGGGTATGAAATCGCATGTACTGCATATTCAAGGGTCAATAAAATAACCCAGCTCTATCGTGTGTTTATTCAAAGGCTTGTGCAAAGCATTGTGTCCATTCAGAAATGGCTTGTTATTGTCTAAAGCTGCATAGATAGGCCTAATAAATGGTATGTTTTCGCCGGAGACTGCATAGCGCCTAGTTATTTTCGGCAAAATTTGTATATTCAAAGGTATATTTTTGGCCACAAATGTATATTCAAAACTAAGGGTTTGACTATCCTGTCTGCACACCGAACCCAAATTTCAACCAAGTACCACACCGCCTATAGGGAGATAACCTCTTGAGCACGGCAAGATGTATCAGATGTCACTGTCCTCCACACAGTATCCTAAATTCCGTGCAAGGTTTAGCACACAACCTCTAGGACACGTAGTAGATATATTATGCAATGTTTTTTTATATTTTGTTGGTTAAAATCGAGAAAAATTGAGTTTCAACTGTTTATTTATAAAATAATTATCAGTTTTTTCGTCTTTAAAACTATACAAATCGATATATTGTACATGTTTTTCTGTTCATTATTTTAAAAGTTATGGTGAAATAGATAATATCTTGGTAACATGGCGGCTATTTTGGATTTAGACAATTTTCATAGATTCAATGGCTAGAAAAAAATGCAATCCTTTTTTTTCTCATCACTACTATGTTCTAACTGGGAATGAACAAAAAAAAACACTTTTAACAAATATTTTGCACGGAAATACAAAATGGCATCAACTAATAAAGGCCTAAATTGTTAAAACATAAAATATTTGCTACTGATTTGAAGCTGCATAAGACAAATCTTCAAAACAGGGTTGATGCTGAGTAAATACCCCGTCGAAGTCAAGACAATACATGTCGAAGTCTGGGCTTTTTTAAAATACATAATTCCGGTGACGACCTATGTGACATCCTGTGTCATCCTAGGGGGATAGATCCAGACGATTACATGACTGCTAAACAGCTGAATGTCCCCCAACATGTCAATTATTCAACTCCACGAAAAAAATATGTCTAGAAAATATGCAAATGGTATAAAGCATGTGAGGATGTGAATGTCTAGTTACTGGAACCCGTTAGCCATCCCAGCAAGTGAGTTTGTGAGTTTGTGAGTTTGTGAGTGAGTGAGTGAGTGAGTGAGTGAGTGAGTGAGTGAGTGAGTGAGTGAGTGAGTGAGTGAGTGAGTGAGTGAGTGAGTGAGTGAGTGAGTGAGTGAGTGAGTGAGTGAGTGAGTGAGTGAGTGAGTGAGTGAGTGAGTGAGTGAGTGAGTGAGTGAGTGAGTGAGTGAGTGAGTGAGTGAGTGAGTGAGTGAGTGAGTGAGTGACTGACTGACTGACTGACTGACAGACTGACTGACTGACTGACTGACTGACTGACTGACTGACTGACTGACTGACTGACTGACTGACTGACTGACTGACTGACTGACTGACTGACTGACTGACTGACTGACTGACTGACTGACTGACTGACTGACTGACTGAGTGAGCGAGTGAGCGAGTGAGTGATCAGACAAATCTCGCAGGCATTTCATGTAGATCATCGTACACGTTTTTCTACATTTACCAACTAATCACTGTATTTTGAAATGTCAATAATTTGCATTTCACCCAAATTTATTTGACCCAATTATATGACTTGATGTTGGTGCATACTACATACTCATAATGATTATCGTAAATTACATTATTTTTACTGTATGGAAATGGGGTTACATGACAGACTGGTTGCTGCACATTTCATGATATTCACTTCATATACCATGCGAGTTTGAGCACACAGAAATGATAGCTACGGCAAGCTCAACACATTAAACACAATCCTGACACCTGACATGGCATTTGCTGTTAGTGGCACTCTAAAGCTTCATCCCCTGATCTCTGATCCCCTGACAACAGGAAGCTGACCACACGATCTGTCTGTTGAAGGAATTAGGCAAAACCCCAGAGCTTTTATCCTTTTATAGAAATGGACGAGAAGCCAATCAAACCTACACGGAATCCCAGTATGTGACCACTGCAGACAAAAGCTGGGGACTAAGTCAAGGAGACTTTGATAGTATCGTAGATCTGAATGATCGTAGATCCGATGTACGAATCATTGTAATTGAGTTCTTTCTTCGACTTAAAATACACAGAATATGTGCAGATGTTCCAAAATTTGATATAGAAAACCTCAATTTCATTGTCAGTATGGCTGATCCATGAAATGTTAGACATGCAGTTTCATGTCTAAACCAGTATATAGTGCCCGACCAGACCTGTACAAAACAACAATAGATGCGTAGATCCGAATCTACTGTTTTAACGATAGACAGACGTCACGAATGTATTTTAAATTATGGGACAGTCAGACTCACAGACAGACCTCTGCATTTTTTCCATGGAAACACATTTTAGAAATGTAATTGACGGTGAGAAAAGATTGTGTTCTACAATATTTTTACCAAGGCAATGTAGATTATGTCGGAATGTGCGAAGAGTGAATAGTCTGGTTTTGGAGAAAAGTTAATCAGTCTTTGTGTCAAATTTGATATTTTAGCTCATAATAACAATCAATGTGTTGGTTAATAAAAAATAAATTGTCGATTTTTCGTGATTTGCAGACACGTTGAAGAATATACCTCTTAATTACCATATCAAATTCTAAAAAACATATCCAAAGGAAATATAACCAAACTATAACCAAACTATATAATCTCATCATATATCCCCATATATAATGCTAAAATTACAATCTAAACCAAACTAAAACATGTATCAGATGACTTAGTTAGCTCTTTCCATTTAGTTTGAAAACTGATCTAATGCATTATCAAGTTTTATGAATATGTTTACCCCCCCCCCCCCCTCCCTGGTGTTTGCACCGAGTTTTAACGTCACACTCAGTCACTGACTTCCCCGCTCTAGAATTTCTGTAACAAACACATGATTAGACGTGATTAGTTGCTTTAGACAGTGGGACTAAATCATTTTAACTGAAAGCAATAATATCGGGAGCGGTTGGGACATTTTATACGGGGTATTGAGAGGGGAAGGGGTGTGAAATGTCATAAATGGTAAAAACAATCCCACTATTATGGAAAAGTTTTCTTGTTTAGAGGAAGAGGAGTGAGACCTCCTCAACCCACGTATAAATCCGCTGCTGACAAGTAATCATATAAGAGGAAAATGATCCAAGAAAGGTTGGTAACTAAATCAGACTCGTGTATTTCCACATCGTCCACACAGGCTGAATCCACCCATTGTGGCAAAGCTTCAACTTCCAAAAGAGATTTGTAGACAGTGATGTGAGGTGGCGGTTGTCATGACAACACGCAAATGCATGGTTTGAATGCTGATAACAATACACTGAGCAGCAAATCCATTCAAAGTCTGTAAACGAATTACCTGGTTTCCCAGAAAACACAAAACGTTGAACGAATTCTGGTTTTTGGCTGGGCCGAGATCGCAGAAAAAATGTCAGAAATAGCCTTATAAGATCTAAATGGCAAAATTATTTAAATAAAACAACATTCCCTTTGGAAAGAGATGCATTGTTATCATGATTAAGGTCAGTGCTCACTCCCACGATTTCACCAGATTAAAACGAATGCTTCAGAGAAAGATAATAGGCAATTAAATATACATTTATTCATACTAATGGCATCATAAAGTGTTTTAATCAGAATTTATCATGAACACTATATGATGAATCATAATTAAACGTGACAGCAATGTATTGATGTCTGAAATAGAAAATGAAAATAAAAATGCACATGACTATTTACCAGTGTTTCGTTGAAATGCCGCTAATTGTTCTGTGCATTTTTATTATATCCCATTGGAGACGTCAGTGCAATACTGCCACGATCCTGGTCAAGGTACAGTATTGCTTGAGAATGAGACAAGAAGACGTTTGTGACGATAGGTGAATAATCCTGTATAAAATTATCCAGCCTACATCTCTCTTCAGTAAGGCCAAGGTAAAGGGAGGTAACTGGTTACTTTACAAGTAAGTAGTTACATGTTGTAGCCTTAGCATGATGGTATGGAGGTGATTACTAGATCATCTCGGAGAGATTAGACGTAACACGGAGACCAGTATCTCAGGATCCAGGGACTGTTTCATAATCCACGAGACAAATGGATATCGGCCAAACATGCAAAAACTCTCTTTGATGATTTGATGCTGATGTGAAGATTGATCAAGCTAAGACATGTTTAATTTTATATGTTTATTTCAACGCGTTTCGCATTGCTGTTTCTTCAGCATACAGTGATTAATACAGGCTGGTGCTACACAATATATATTTAGTTGTTTTATTGTTATTTGTGAACGTCATAGAGGTGGGTGTATAATGTTGTTAGTTGTGGAATGAATACTGGTCGTTGCTTGTTTGGTACTATGCAGGATGTGAATATGGTATGTGATCCGGCACGCCGGATGTTGGTAGGTTGTGTGCCAGATAAGTGAATCTAGTGCGGAATATTTGTAGAATGCTGTGGGAAATGTGGAGATCGAGGTGTTGTGTGACAACTGGTAGTTTGTTGTGGTGGTTTGTTATGGTTGTAGCAATGTAGTATGTTGTGGTGGTAGGTCGTGTATGTGTGAAGGTGGTAGTGTATGTATTATGGACTTGTAAAATGTGGTATAGATAGTATGTATGTGAGTAGTGGGTGGTGTATGTGTGTCATAAGGTTGTAGTGTGGTGGTTTTATAATACCATTCAAAGTAAATATTACATCCTAAAAGTTGGTAAAGTTCTTTTAAATAATAAAGATTTCTAAATTTATAATAACGTAGTGACAGGTATATGTTGATCCATATGATTAGGTATAGAATTGTGATTAGGTTGATCACAAATGAAGTATAGATTAATCAGTTGATTAGAAGCGGGTCAATTATCCTCTGGGTGGGTGTTTTTAGTGGACTCGCTTTGATGGCCGGCATAATCACCATAAGGGATGTGTGCGCCATCGAGGGGAGTGGGGTGGTTCCGGGGTGGGGTGGGTGAGGCGGGCGGCTCTACGCCGGCCGCATAAGTTACATCCTTCAAGTGTTTTTTTAACATTACCATGATTACTAGGACTGTTTCATAATCCCCGAGACAAATGGATAACGGCCAAACATGCACAAACTACATTTGATGCTGAGGTAAATACTTTCTTGTTTCCTCTTTAATTTGTTGGTTCAGTTATAAATCTGGTCAGTGTTGCTGGTCGACTCATATATATTTGCTGGTAGAGTAGAAAATTAATTGTTTATTTAAATATTTTTTTGTTAGAACAAAACACGTTGTGGGCGATTATTTTTTTAATGCTTAACTTTTAATGTATGTTGTTATTGGTAAAGTTTTAGGTTTTTGATTGTGTTTGATTGGTGGGAGATGTAGTGCTGATAATGTGGGGAAACAAGAATGATATATAGGTTTCATTAACCGTTTTTATGTCATTTTTTTATTTCTTTATTTTATTGTACGTTTTTTGCGGAGTGAATCTGTTATACCTTTGGCTGTCATTATCCCACGCATTTGGGACGCGAAGCCGGTGCCCCCGGGCTCAGAATCAACCACGCTACAAAATGTAATGTACACTGTTGGTGTTCCACACACAAAACCATGGCCATGCAGCAAATTAGTAGTGCCGCCATATTTGCTAATACACAAATATGTTTTCTTTAGTAATATTTTATAATTATCTATGTCTCCTTCCTGTATTCACTGTTATTGAGCTTTTAATTTGCTGAGTAAGCTATGAACATTGTTTCAGTTGAATCTAATTTAGATCTATGTATTTGTCAGAGTAGATAATGAGTTTTAAGCTAATTAAAAACAAATATTAGACTAAAAACGACAAAGTTATTTCATACAGTTCTTTTAATTTATGTTGTTCCTGGAGTATTTATTACTTAGGCTAATGCCTGTGTTTCAATTTATGTTGTAGTTGATGAAAATCTGTTTGTTGTTTGGCGGCTTTTCATCACTGTATTACTGCGTGTCAGAAGACATGCGTACAATAATGAACAAGCCGATCTCTTTCTGTCAGCTTATCAATATTAGATATTATTTTTCGAAATGAAACTTCGCATTTTCTTTGCAAGTATATGCAATAGGAGGGTTATATCGACAAAAAAAATGAACAATTATAAAGATTACCCACTGCTTGAACTCTTTATAATAACTTAGTTAATATAATGAGATATATTTACTTAATGTTTAATGAGGGGTGTCAATGTTTTACAATTTATTACAGAAAACTGTTGTACACACAATATTATTGTAAGAAGATGGCATATAAAAACCACATCTCACAAATGACAATGAAACAGTGCTGCCTAAAAGTGGGGTCATTATCATCGACGCTGTCACAACATTGAAATGGCGCTGGGCAAGTTCCTACATTGGCCCATCTATACCATCAAGTACCATTTTGTTCACGGTGTGAAGGGATGGCGTGATTGCCAGTAACTGTATTTGATGTCAAATCTTGTGCTAACTGCGTAGTAAAAATCAGCCCCATTGCAAGAAAACTGTGTGGAACATACCTCTGCAATCACGATGTACTCTGCTCACTTTGCTTACAATAATGAACAAGCCAGTATCTCAGTATCAGTCCCAGATATATATAGACGCTACTTGTCCAACACGCAATGTGGACAGCTGACAGGGAGTGGCTCATCAGGCAGTACATCATTGTCACTAACTCAATTATATCTCATTGTCATCATTCATCCACCACCATCAATAGAATAATCATAGTTAATGTAATTAGTCCCTGTGATCATCTGTGATCATCTGGTTGGCTGGTTGATGATTTTAACCCTTTAACCGCCTGTACCGAATATCGGGATTTTTCATTTATTACTACCATATCAAGTACTACCTTTTGAACATGCCAAAGATAAAATGTGATATCAATTGGCAATATTTGAAAAAAGGTGACCTTTATTTTGTGAAATCTGAATAATTTTCTTTCACTTGAAGTTGTGATTGAGTAGCCTACAACTAAAGGCTATCCGGTGTGGTATTGATAAACCTATTTAACATGTTTAAGGTCAGCAATCATATGTTTAAGACTTGGATCAATTAATTTAGCCCTGCAAATGCCATGCGAATTTTAGCCAATAACATGTATTAGATCGTATAGGTAGATTGTACGTTACACGATGACCCGGAAGGAAAAGTACATATGGTGTTACAGACTTTCCGACGGACAGAAAAATCTGATGGGATTTTCAGAGATATTCAGAGACGTGCTTGTCACGCCTCCAGGGTGATTGATTGATTCAACGGCGATATGCCCTCTGGCGGTGGACTGTGTTTTCTCACGTGGCGACTTTATTGGCGCAAGAGGCGAGAGAAGGTCACGCAATGTCAATATCAGTGAAGCAGAGTGTGAGTGTCAGTAAATCATCATGTGAGCGGGTACAACGAGGAGTGTGTTAGGCAGCCATCAACAGGCCAATTCACCAACCAACCAAACAAAAAAATAACGAATCAACTGATAAACCAACCAACCGACTAAAAATCAACCAACCAACAAGCCAACAAATCAACAAGCCAACAAACCAACAAACCAACAAACAAACCAACCAACAAACAAACAAACAAACAAACAAACAAACAAACAAACAAACAAACAAACACACAAACAAACAAACAAACAAACAGACAAACAGACAAACAGCCAATAAACCAGTCAGCGACCAAACAAACACAGAAACACACAAAAAAATCAATCAACTAGCGAAGCGACCCATCAGCCCTCCCGCAACCAACAAATCATTCAATCAATCACACAACCACCAAATCAACAAACTAATCAATCAACTAACCAGTCAATCAACCAACTGAACAATCAAACAACAAACAAATAAACAATCCACCAAACAACAAACGAACAGCCAACCAATCAAATAACTGACCAACCAACAAATCAACAAACTTTGCGAGAGGTGAAAGCTCATTTTAAATGTATACAAACAAACAAACAAACAAACAAACAAACAAACAAACAAACAAACAAACAAACAAACAAGCAAACAAACAAACAAACAAACAAACAAACAAACAAACAAACAAACAAACAAACAAACAAACAAACAAACAATAAATCATCCAGCGGCCAAGCAAACACAGAAACACACACAAAAAAATCAACCAACTAACCAGTCAATCAACCAACCGAACAACCAAAGAAGAAACAAAGCAACAATCCAACAACCAACCAATGAACAGCCAACCAGCCAAATAACTGACCAACCAACAAATCAACAAACGTATATCTTTCCGAGAGGTGAAAGCTCATTTTAAATATATGAGGGCGGGCTGGTTTGTCTAATATTGAATTTGGTATGTGGATCCCTGCAATGCCACCCCGAATCAGCCAACCAACCAAATAACTGACTAGCAAACAAATCAACAAGCTCATTTTAAATGTATGAGATAGGACTGTTTTGTTTGATATCGAATTGGATATATGGATCCTGCATTGTGAGAGGGCACCATAGACCCACAATGCCACCCTGGGCTTCCGTGTCAGACAGGTCCTATCTCAGGAGCATCACAGGATCATCTTCCAGTAACCTAGGTAACGAGCTAGGCACCACGCCAACTACGTCAAACATTTGGCAGACCGTGCCAGCGCCATAACTTAATTTACCATGTAACAGGTATCCATTGCAGCTCAGCAGAAGAGACACATCACAATATAAAAGTAAGATAGTTCATAGGCTTACAAACATTGTGAATAATACAAGCCATATGTGCAGTTTTGACATTTTTATAAAAAAAACAGTGATTTAAAAATTAAATTTTCATTAGAATAAACTATAAAAAATGTATTTAAATTTACATGATATTAAAAATTCAATGTGACATTATATTTTGCTGAAAACGTATACTATAAGAATATGAGATTATATGAAGAGGTCAATGCGATGGTAAGATTTCCATTTTCATTCTGTAAAAAAACATATATCATTTTAGTGTGCAGTCATAAGCAAAGGCGAACTACAATAACTAGTTATTGGAAAAAGGCAGTCACTGCTGTGATTGTTTATGGCTGAGAGATATAAAACACTTTCGAAAAAGCGACTACGTGCTGCTTTGTGATTCAAACCCGCATATGCGGTGATTGATTGAGCCTTGATTCAGGTTAAGTCTCCACGCAAATGTGGACTGTATCTTTTCATTCCATCGTGCTCTTCACAAATTTCGGGCGGGGGCCCTAGGGCAGTGATTAGCACCGCTGCCTTTCACGCCAGAGTCCGGGGTTCGGTTCCCGGTCTCGGCGGTTTGAAAGAAACAAAAATGTTTCTTCCCCATCCACGTGTGAAAGTCAGTATTGTGGGGAGCCTCCATGACCGAGAGGTAGCGTGCTCGGCCTCGCTGTTACGTTGGGTTACGCTCGTCAGAAATTCGTTTTGTCCAATGTATTGGCGTAGTCTGCTGATGTTCGTTTTGTCCAGTAGCCTATATGGTCTGATTGTGTTCGTTATTATTTCGTATTGGTGTAGTCTATCTATTAGTGATGTTCGTTTTGTCTAGTGTATGTCTGAATGTGCTCGTCACCATGTTACTCTGCCGTATTGGCGTGGTCTGGTGATGTTTGCTGCTTATCCGGCCAATTGTAACAGGGTAATGCTGTTTTTATATTGTGAGGCACATGCCATACAATATCGTGAACAACATATTTTCTTAACCAGACTCATTTCTATAATCATTCTCAAAAATATTTGAGATATGTTAATGACCCATATGATGTAGCATGTATATGTTCATATTATACTATAACAATATGAACTTGACATTATGTCACGTGCTTTTATCTTCACAATGACAAATCGATCATATCATTTTTAAACCACAAAGTCACTCAAGGTCATCCAGGTGATATCTGGTGCAAAGACAAAAATCCACAATGGTAGCCGTGAACAATAGAAGTCTGAGGCAGCCCAGTGAGCTAAGAAGCTTATTGGATATAGAAGGATTCTGTGTAGAGTCTAATTAATTAGCAGTGAATCATAGCCAAAATGTATGAAAGACTCGGCCTTGAAACCATTTCCACCAAACCACTCAAATGCCAGACGTTAAACCATGGCTTTTCTGTCGGGACAGGTTCATAGAAGACGATCACCATTAAAACAACATTGGGTAGTATATCTCTTTTTTTGATGGGCTCATGTTTTTCACTATCTATACTCTGTTTCTGAGCAATGAAATATGTGTAAGCAAATCATGGATAGCATTTTTTCATACATGATACTCTTTCCGCTTTATTTGAGAACCTATCTAATAATGGGTCTGCGGCCATTTGTATTTATTTGTAATTCTTTCAGCGTGGGGATCTAATAGTCACATCTCAGATGAGGTTATTCCAGTGATGTGGAAGGGTGTCAAACATGTACAACGCTGGGCTATTTCTGTATAAACCATGGATACTAAAGTGGGTTTTGTCAATTTGAAACCATCATAAATATCTCATTCAGCTCTTTCCGCTTCATTTGAATAACTATGTTATGTGTCTACGGTCATTATAAATATTAGTATTATTTAAGTGCAGAGACCGTCTTTGTACATCAGTATCTGACGTCTACTAACGTATAAAGAAGGTGGCCGCGCTAAAAAGATTAACATAGGTTCATTGACTGGTGTATAGTCACTGCTAGTCTTATAACACTTTGTGATTTACCTGCCGTACAATGGAGATCTCATGGAAATATAGTCCCAGTCAGCACAATGCAAAGGTAGAATCCATTGTAACTTTCTCCTCGCACTGAAATAATAAAACAAATCATAATGGCCGTAGACTCATAACTTAAAGTATTCAAATGAAGCGGAAAGAGCTAACTAAGACATTCAATTAGATTTCAAATTTGAAAAACCTTTGGTCTCCATGGTTTATACATAAATATCTCAAGGTTAACAACATATGTATGTACATCTACTCTGAAAACTCTTCATTCTGCAGATTGTATCGTCTTCACTCCAGGGTTGCCCCGGGTGCAGTGGTTAAAACTGTCTTTGAAACTTGAAGGCCAGAGTGGAGCTCGAACCCGCGATCTCCGACTTTCCAAGCAGGCAGCTTTCAAGTTTCAAAGAAACAAAATATTTCTTCCACGCTCACTCGTAAAGATACAATATTGTGGGGAACCTCCGTGACCGAGAGGTAGCATACTCGGCCTCAGACCGCCAGGGCGCGAATTTCGAATCCTATGTCTGGAGGGCAGTGTCATCTCATTCATCTCACCATTCTCAGAAAGTTATCCTGGCTCAGCTTAGCCTAAATGTGCAAATATGTTGCCTAACAACGCATTCATTTAATTTCTCCTCTTCCCGCTGTGAATTTCGTTTACCACATTACTTCTCGCAATTGTCTGGCAAGAGTCCTGTTCCCCCTCTGTTTTGTCATCACGTCAGATCTTCTGCGTATGCTCAGTGCGAATTGGCGATAAAATCTGGCCACGTCAAAAGAGCACACCAGCAATCTTGATTCGTCGACCCATTCTTGTGTTATTACTGGACCAACGTCTTTGATGCCGGTCAGTCTTTAACCCTTAAAGCGCTAAGAACGACTACAGTCGTTTAATTATTACAACGCTAAAATATATTTGCATCAACGGTGGAGACTGAAGTTTTTTTGCATTAAATGTCATCATAAACAGGTACGGGTTCAGTCGTTTATAAACGGTCGACGCGGAACACTTCCGGCGAGTGCTTAAAAACACACATGCTTTTATAGACAGGCGAGCAATATATATATAATAATCAATATATAATATTATATAATCAGATAATAATCTACAGTGTTGTTGTTTTTGTGAGGTACATTATTGTATAACACACCTAGGAAGTAAGATCAATGTCCGAAATCTGAGAGTTAGCTCTTGTTTTGTGCACTAAATCGTATGTACAAACAAATTGGCACATAGAAAATGCAAATCACGCATACAAGTTGGTCATCACTATAGCGACCACCTCATGGTTTTAACAGATTGTACCGGGAACGCATACATTTTTCAGCAATGACACTTAAATCTGGTATAATTAAGAGAAAATATCTGATATTATAGAATAAAATGTACAGTTAACCTGTGGCTATTTATAAACAGCTGAACCCGTAACTGATAAATGTCTTAGTTAGCTCTTTCTACTTTATATCTTGGCACTTAGAAGATTGAGCTATGTATTCTGATCACAACATGGAAGATGTATTGCGGAAGCTCGTGTGTCTTGACTCGGCCGTACAAATCTGATCTAACTATTGATTTTAGTGCCGTTGAACACGCACCATCGAGGAGAAATAGACCACTTTGCTCAATTAGTGATGATTGATATGCAGGCGGCGCATAAATAATGGTATGGACTGGGAATACATGTAGTGTCCGCCTTCAGTGTATAGGATGCGGCTGGTCAGAAACTGTCTGATCATCAGTTATTATGTCTCATCATATACACCGCTATCAATAAACGTCAGATCATAGACAATAGGTGTACTGGCCCTAGTCCTTTGATTCTGGTTAGGAATGTCCAATACTAGCGACTTGTCGCGGACAGGACACAGCTGATGGAATTGTCTGAGACAAGCAGGTGGTTTCTCACGGCGCCGTGGTAATTCACTTTGGGGTTTTGTCAAGTTAAAAAAAATCCAAAAATCCGAGAAAAACTCGGAAGTGGGTGATTGGGTCAAGCCCCAACTCGGATTATTATTATTTTTTTTGAAATTTTGTATTTTTGTGTTTTATTGTGTTTTTTCTTTGTTGTACATGTTTACAAAAAAAATGGATAGGGGGGTGGGTGTTTATTGTCTGGCCAATCTGAGTTTTTCCCGGATTTTTTTGATTTTTTCAACTTGACAAAACCCCTTAGCCAATGTCGAACATGCTCTGTGACTTTGGTGTGTAGGATATTATGTGGTTTGATGAGCATTGTGAGTGACTGAGTGAGTGTTAAAATTTGAGTGCCTTTTTCATTAAATTGTAACTTCTAGCAAAATGTGTGTGTGTGTGTGTGTGACGGGGGGGGGGGGTCCTTCAATATTCGAAACTGTGTGGTGTTTGCGCTCAGAGTCAGATGTAGCAAGAATTGGAATCACAGACCAATTTTGACAGATTAGGATAATTACTATACATTTCGCATGGTAGAAATGCGTTTGTTTATAGATTGGTCAGCACTGTATTGATCTATTAGTGCAGCCACATGCAAATATTATCCTGGTGTTTTGGTTTGAGTCTTCTGCATGGATCCTTGACTGTGTTCACTATGTCACGTTTGCCTTACCAGGATAACATGTACGCCGAACCCCCTCTCTTTATTCAATCCACGTGTTATAAAAATCCATCTCACGGCAGCAGAAGGTGGTTCTCTGGTCGATTGTCGACGCTAGCCTCGTCCTGACCTGATTCATTGGTCCAAATGAGCACTTATTCCATCAGACCAGCAGTCAAAGATGGTTTGTGAGAGAAGCTGAACCGATTTAGCTCGCTGCAGACACCAAACGTTGGCGAAATGTTGTCGCAAAACTGCACAGGAGCTTCAATGCCGCTCATCTTTTGACCATATAAACTGTCGCTCTTATAGTCCACACGGAGTGTTCGGAATAAAATTAGTTCAGATAAAAAAGCTTAGTTAATCATAATAATAATAAAACATAAAGTTTTGATTTCGATTTTTTAGATCAGTTTTAGATTAAATTATACAATTTCAGAGATGTCTATTTTTTTTACAAATATAATTGTTTCGTTATCTGTTTCTATTTGTCATACATTTGAACATGGAATTGCTAAAGTTTATGGCCAAAAAAGGTTTAGATTTATGAAAAATAGACATATATATATAAACAGATTTATTTTCAGGTGGATTGCCCAAATAGCGCATTAAGCACTAGACGAGGGGTTCTCCACATACACATAACATTTATGTACAATACGAACAATACAATACAATACAGTACAATACAATACAATACCTTAAAATACAATACAATACAAAACATTAAATTAATATTCAGCAAAATGTTACGTGAATTTTGTTTCATTTAAAGCAGCAAACACAAATCGGAAAAAAACATCGGAGCTCCAATATCACAATTTTTTCTCGGTTATGGATAAGGTTGATTATAGTATATTATTATGTCGACTAAATCTATCAGAATTTAAAATGAAATTTTGTGTGGCTCTGAAAAGTAGAATATTTTCTGCCGAAGATTTGGATCCAAAAAGTAAAATTTTAATCTTCAATATTGTATTATTAAATTAACTAAGCATCTACCAAAAATATTTTATCAATTTTAAAATTACATTTCCATTTCCATGAAACCTTATATACACAGTTCCATCACCACAAAGTTATTACATCTGCTTGGCTACGAAATGTTGTATCCACCACATTGTAAAGTGGCAAATACATCCTTTCATATTCAACGAAGGGACGAATATATATGTTGTTGTTGCTAGACTCATACTCAGATTCATTTATTTGATCAAATAAAAACATTTACATATTTTGATTAATAGTAGAGCAATGAGCAGGAGACCTCCACTAAAACCGTAGGTCGCTATCGTGGAGGCCACCTTAGAAAAAAAAAACAATAATTGAATATGTAAGAATAATAATAATAATAAGATGAATAATAATAATGATAAAAGCAATAGAGAATTATACATTTATACACATACCCAGCGAATACGAGGCGCCGACACAACGTTGGATAAATGTTAGGCCGACATCGTAGACGGCGGGCCAACACTGAACCAACATCGGGCCAACGCCCCGTGCACGCAGGATAAAAAAACTATATAACATTATACGTCTTGTACACATACATAACAATCAGGGATATTACATTCTAAATTATAAAAAGTTAATAAAAAGTTTTTGGCGTACATTGACATACCTTCGATACTATGGGTGGTCATTTTTTTGATATTTAATGCACAGTTGTTTCTGGTTTCTGGTATAGAAAAAAGTAATGACTGTTTTGCAAACTCGTGTTTAATGCGACAGGCTAGTAGAAGCAGACACTATTGTGTGTGAATCACAACGATTTAAATCGTTAGGGATCGGAGACTGATGACGCAATTTCCTCGTCATGAATGTTTAATGAAGCTGTGTTTTTTCTCGCGCAAGACAGATTGTATGACTTGACTCAAACATGGCCTTTATATTTGGATTTGCGGTAGACAGTTCACTAGCGACGGCAAAGGTGATGGGCTTTAACTTCTAACTTCCAAGAATACAAAGGATTAAAAAAAAAAAAAAAAAAAACACTGAAAAAGACTAAATTAGTTTTATCTACAAGTTTTATATTGTCATCTAAGCAAGAGTGAGTGCATTATACAACACTTTTTACCACATATGCCCACCGTCTTCCACTAACCACATAAAATAAACCGCCCTAAATTGAGGACTTGCGGGGATAACCTGCAGCACTGATTGTCTGCCCAACGCCAGGCCGACGGCATCACCATATAGCCCAATGATATGCTTGCAATCAACCATCCTTTATGTGTGCAAATAGTGTGGATGGTATTTTGCAGGATTTGACAAAAAATGTTTTTTATATAAGTGGAAAAAAATGAAATCATGATACGGGATACACTGCTTTATACAAAACAAAATACTCAAATTGGTGTCAACCCAAGCAGTCGCTTTAATTGTGGTTGCTGCACCAATAAATAATTTCATGTTCGGTGAAGAAAATATACACGTGTCTCTCAGAAAATATCATCCCTGATAGCCGAACCCACTCCGCATAAGAAGTTCGCTCAAAGGCTCGTACCTAATATATTCAACGTGTGGTCATAGTATTTTCGTATATCGCGCTCATTGAATTCCGTTTTGCGTAATTATATATATATCCTCATATTATCAATATATATATATATCTTCATATTATAATTTTGCTCAATTACTTAAATTTGTGATTGTTCACTAAGGTTCTTAGCTGCATCATTGTGACGACTACGTGACGTGACATATTGTGAAGTACAAGCTCACACATAGGGGGCTATGATTTAGTTTAGTCATGACAACTTTGATATACGCTTTCTAGGCCTATAATCGATATATAGTTTATCTGCTAAAAGTCTACCAGCGTGACTTTAACATGTTTAAGTAAACCGTCTGTTTGACACATCATGTAAGAAATAGGATTTGTCATTGCGAAAATTAACAAAAACAAACAAACAAACAAACAAACAAACAAACAAACAAACAAACAAACAAACAAACAAACAAACAAACAAACAAACAAACAAACAAACAAACAAACAAACAAGCAGGAGTGATGGGAGGAGTGTTCGGAGGAGTGATGGGAGGAGTGTTGGGAGGAGTGATGGGAGGAGTGATGGGGGGAGTGATGGGAGGAGTGATGAGATGAGTGATGGGAGGAGTGATGGGAGGAGTGATAGGAGGAGTGATGGGAGGAGTGATGGGAGGAGTGATGGGGGAGTGATGGGAGGAGTGATGGGAGGAGTGATGGGAGGAGGGATGGGAGGAGTGATGGGAGAAGTGATGGGAGGAGGGGTGGGAGGAGTGATGGGAGGCGTGATGAGAGGAGTGATGGGAGGAGGGGTGGGAGGAGTGATGGGAGGAGTGTTGGGAAGAGTGATGAGAGGAGTGATGGGAAGAATGATGGGAGGAGTGATGGGAGGAGTGATGGGAGGAGTGATGGGAGGAGTGACGGGAGGAGTGATGGAGGAGTGGTGAGAGGAGTGATGGGAGCAGTGATGGGAGGAGGGATGGGAGTAGTGATGAGATAGTTGAGTGATGTAGTTTATTTTTTGTAAGTCTCTCTGGGGACTGCTGACCAGAAAATGAGGTGCAGCACACACAGTTTTCTGCAACATAATAACAGCTTGAAGAATTGACTCAGCCGTTGGCGTCGTTGGCGTCCTAGTATAATTTGAAGAAGGGGAAATGGGTGTAAGTAGAGCTTCATCGGGCCGGCAGTGAGATGCAGGTCAACAAAAGCGGAAAAGCGGAACAAGCTGATTGAAGCGTGGGAAGTAACCACTCGAGATCGCATGTCATTACTTCTGTAACTGACAATGCGAAATTACATTGCTAAGGTGAGAAATAAACGGGCTATTCGTTCCAGTAATCGTGTACTTGCCAACGACACAGTGTTTTTAATCGTCATCTTATAATTACTTGCAAATAATCACTGCAGAGTTTACAGCGTCAAAGGGATCATTCTAAAATAAACGCAAACTAGAAAAGGAGTTCCCGTACTCCAAGGCCCGGCTTTAGTCTGTCTGAGTGTTTTAGACAAAAAATTGGCCTAATATTTTGTAAGCATAACTGTATTAGTTTTCCTCTTGAGCCTGAATGTCCAGGATATAATAAGTGAAATAACCAACGAGACAAGTATATCTTCAACGTGTAGGCCTATTCCTTCCACCACCATCGCTGGTCAGTGTATGCGTCAGAACGATGGACGTGGTACACACAATGTAGGCCTACCCACCCAATGCCGGTTCAATGTTGGGCCAGCATCGCAGCCCATTGCTGGTTCAGTGTCGGTCAAAATTATCGACGCTGGCCCAACATTGAAACAGAACTGGGTGATTGCCCTGTGTTTGCTCTGACTGCCATACGGGTGCATTGACGCTTTTTACAGCAGCCATTTCGACGCATTAAACTTATCATAAACATTGCCTTTCGTGAGCAAACATTTGCAAATCGTGATGTTTAAGTTTAAGCATGTTTATTTTCAGATGTTTTTTATTGTGAAAATTATAGTCAAATAATGCATTATAAAATGTAACATTGCAATTCCTGTTTATGAACCTGGGAAAGTTAGATTAAGAGATATACCTCCAAATTAGACCACTCGGTGGGCAAAAATGTATTAAACGCTCCATTTCTCAAAATTGCACATAAGTAATGTACATTTTTTGCCTTTTTTCAGTAAAGCAGCGTCTGTTACCTAATCAACAGGTTGATTCTGACCGTTGAGTAGTCCAGCTATGTGAAAATAATAGTGGCCTAAATTAAGCACTCATATATTGCCAGTACACATTTACTCCTACATTTTCAGCCATTTTGCCCGCCATTTCGTCATCTTTCAGCAGACATTTCCTTTTTTTTGTCTGTTATAATAAAAACATGTTCATGCAAGCTCGACAGCTGGACAGGGGTATATTATGGATTCACTCAATGAACGTTCATGGCCAATATATAATTTTTCACAAATTTGATAATTTTGCGGTCATTTTGAATATATTAGCCTCTTTTAGCCGAACGCACACGGAGATGTACGCTTACCTGCATTGTTATGTTTGCACACATCATAAGGATTTTCGAAAAAAAACTGCCAGGTGGCACCCAGCTCAATCTGAAGCGGGTGTCAGTGGACAATATTTAAATCCAAATCAGACCAAACTTGCGTTCTGCAAAGATATAAGATTTATAAATATGTTTACATGGTCATCTACAACCCGATTTACATGTATTACTTGAGTGCAAATTATGAAGTCTTATTTCTTTATTTTTATTTTACCATTTGGCTCTGAAATTAGACATCAGAGAGTATGTGCCCCGAACAGCAATATTAAATGCACTTAGCCACACATATAACCAGCATATTACTTATCCTTGAAGTAGGTTCCATCAGATTAGTAAAATATATGATAGGGGAGGTAATTTGTTACTGTTATTGTGCGTGCTGGGTGGAGACCCGCACACATTAAAGACTTCTCTCGGCTATTATTTAAAAAACTAATCGCACAATTACTATTTACTGATCGGAATACCTCGCTGGTAACACAATGTTCTCATAGCGTCGTGGAGACAGTTAAAGGAGGATATTGTTGTGGACTGCCGGGAAGACAAAATCCACGATATCTACTTGGAAAAATGCACTAATATTAAAGTCAGAGATATATGGTAATGATTGTAGAATTGCAAAAATATTGTAAATCATGGAACAACATATGCAAATATATTGTGAACAGTATTAATACAATTACCTTATTTAAGCAGTATGCAGTGTTTCCACAACCCTTTCATATGTGTGAAGGTGTCATTTAAATTTAAAGTTTAGTTGAACCATGGCTTTACAATTAGGTGTACTTATATCACAGCATACGAATGACATGCAAAAGTTAGTAGTAGCTCATATTGTCAAAGTTATGCAATTTCTAAGATAGTTTAAGATAATTTAAAACTTGAGTCATATATGCACCGACACACAAAAAGAGAAGTGGGGAGTCAAATTAAAAAAAAAGTGGCACAGTAGATTTGGTGACCGGGCCCTTCTTCTTTCACAGACTGAATTTTAGTTGAAAAATCATCACATTCGAATTTATTTGATGTTAAAGTTATTGTAATTTTAGTTTGCAATCATTACAATTAAAATGTATATGATACCTGGATGTATCTCTCGGTGTCACATGTTTGAAATTCTATGTAAACCGTTTTATTACATCAACCGCAAATACAAAAGGAATCAACATTTAACAGTCACAGCCCTCATGTAGTACGTAGTTCACAGAACTGACAAAGACAAATTTGTATTTCCACCTTGTGGTGAATAATATCTTTAAAACACGCTTGACCAGTGCTCGAGCTGTGTTACTTTTTTGAAATATAGATTTTCAGCGCTCTAAAGATGTGTTTTAAAAAATCAAAACTTCACATATGTTTTGTCCTAAATGTCTTTAATAAGAAAGTGTGGGAAAACTGTTATCAAAGCTGTTTATAGCTATACAAATAAGGATTATGTTTCATAGCATCGAAAAAATGTTACTTGCGAGAGTACCCCAATCATTATTTTAACCTTCATGTAACAAGGTGGGTTTTTTCCAACTTGATATGGTGGAACCAGATGACAGATATACCTAATGAAGTCAACAGACATTAACATGTTCATGATCATACACATGTAGAGCAAACGGGAAAGTTACATTTTACGAACTTTGTGGTATTTTTTGGAAATATTGACTTTCAGCGCTTTAAGGGTGGGTTCATGTTTTTCGAAAAAAAAATCTAAAATCATAACCTCACCTATGTTTCGTCCTGAATATATTCAATGACAAAATGTGGCATCACTGTTGCAAAAAATTGTAAAAATGTACTCTGGATATTTTTTAATGCTGTTCCAAAGTCAACCAAGTAAAATGTTATAATTTTGTTATATACCTCACCACCCACCCACATCCTCCCACATATTCAGACTGCCAACATGTTTTTTATTATTTAGGATGTCCTTGCGACATTTGGATGGGTGGCTATATCACCATACAAAAATTCGCACGGGATATTATTTCTGTGAATATGGTCCCTGACTATATATATCATGTACTATGAAATGTTTCAAGATAGGTTGATAACTAAAGCAGAATCGTGTATTACCACATACATCGACCACAGACTCAGGCCACCTATAGTGGGAAAGCTTCACCTTCCAAAACAGATTTGGAGACGGTGATGCAATGTGGCGGTTCTCATGACAACATACAAAAGCATGGTTTGTTGATGACAATAGAAAGGAAATCCATTCAAACTCTGTAAACGAATTACCTGGTTACCCAGCAATCATAAAACGTTCAACACATGCTGGTATAATGTTAAGTCAGTGGTGCAGACGGTGGGCCAACATTATACCAGAATTTTTTTTAAGATCGCGCGTTGTGTGCGGTGTGACTATCCTTGCACAATGATATGGGTCACCATATTGCTATATTTGCCACATTTTTAGTCTTTTTGTGGTCTCCTGCAGCAGAGAACAAAATTATTACCTGCACTTTTACTTAAACATTGCATATTTATATATATGTTTTGTTTTCTTATTCGAAATTTATTACAGTCTTCATTTATCACATGGATGTAAATTACCATGACTGAGGGCCGCCGTATCCTTGAACAAAGCCAAAGCCTCAACCTAAAGTGCCCTGGGGGCCAAAGCAAATAGACATGGTATTCTGTAAAAGGTTGGCCAATGCAATTCATTTCTACAGATGTATTGTAACACAACCGAGGGGGGGGGGGGGCAATCTCGTGAATAAGCTGTTTGAAGCATTTTGAATCTGAATATTTTCTAACTCATGAAAACAACCCCGATCTTATCATAGTCAGGGAGATATAATACATTAAACGGCATGACTTATAAAAAAGGGTTTTATTTCGTTCGCAGAATTCCCAGAAAAAAATTCTCCCCAAATTCCACGATGGGAAAAGTGGTTAATTAGCATAAAATAAAATTGCTGCCAGAGGACATTTTGCATTTTTTAACTTCTGGCAAGACCTTGTCTTGAAACTAGGTGATAGAAAGCCAGTTTGGCCTTGATTTTTCACTATGTCAAGTATAAAAAGTAGTGACGTAAAACACATCCCCTGGAGTAACATTGTGCTTTATGACGCCATAAACATCACAGACTAATAGGAAAATTATCTCTCTTCATTCATGTTATGTTTTTTTTTACTCCGGAGATTGTTTGTAAGCTAAAAAGACATTTATTCAACACTGGAACCGAACATTCTGGAGGGCTCTGTGTAGGTTGCCATGGTGGGTCGTCTGGTGTAAGCCTATCATATTGCCGTCTTGTTGTGTGTCACATCATGCACGCGGGGTCACGAGGTCAACGCATAACAGGTGCGTGAACAGGTACTTAGCCCATCACAGCTGTCAAGTTATTAAACTTTGTCTGCAATTTACGTGCATATAATATAATTTTTTTGTGGTTTTCAGTGTTTCTAGTTGCAGCAACATATATATTAAAATACACATTGGCTTGGACATTTTATATTTTGACGCGAATCTGGCAGTAACTTGGATTTTCATGGGGATGTACAAAATTTGTGACATAAAACCAGTACATTGAATTATAATCCAGGGGACAGCCCACACGCTGTTGTCGCCTAGTAGCTATACCGAAGGTAATGGTGACCTGTGATGACGTAACACAAGATGATTGCCAATAACCGCAATGGAAATGATTTTGTTACAATAGCCGTAAGTCCTTATGTAATATGTTATTTTGGACTAATTTGATTTTATTGGTATAGTTGGTATCATGATTTCAAGGGTATCTAGAGGTCAAAAAACAAGATGGCTGCCAACAATTACCTTGGTGAAAATGCTATATTTTCAGCAAAGACCATCATTACCTTACAAGTTCTGAAACAATCAGCCTATAATCTAATGCAACACCTCTGATTGACTTGAATATTGTTTTATTCACGTTAAAATGTCATCTAAAGGTCGCAAACAAGGAAACGGCGTATAGTCAGGGAGCCAGCGTTATGAATTTTGACAAAAAGTGCCCGGCAAGATCTAAAATTTTGGCTGTTGCAGTCAGTTAGAGTAATGTCTCAAGATACAAAAAAGTGATGTTGGACAGTTGGAAACAATTGCAAAACATATAAAAAAACGATAAATGTATATTTTATTAAAAACTAGAATGCTATTTATGTGATACAATCGGCTATTTCCGAAAATGTAACATTTCCCTTCCGTTTGTGCTGTTTTTTCAGACAAAACATAATATTTCAGTGTAAGTATCCACATTGGTGTCTTAGCAATGATTTGAGTGAAGTATTATAAAAAATATCCAATTTTGAACAGCTACAAACGTGCACGCGAACACGCGTATTACATGATTCATTTGACCGTCATATGTGACAGAGAGTTTCACGTGGGTAAAAAAAACATCACCATAGATATATCATCTACTGACATGGAATAAAAGATGTATATGTTCATTTACAAAGGGGAGCATACATAACTTGAATAATAGGGTGACAATATGAACATAATCGTAACTACATCACACCGCATGGCCATCCATACTAATACTAGGCATTATGCGCCATCCCTTGGGCGTGGAAGATTCATCATTAAAATTTTAGTCATCAACTGAAAGAAGCACTATATGACATGTTTAGACAAATGCTTATGCGTTGAATACCTACGAATCTTAGGTAGGGGAGACCGAGGCTAGTTCCCACAGGGGTTAGTCAGTACAGTGCCCATAATTTTGAGAGTAAATATATTTTAGTTCTGTGCTGCCTCCTAGTGAAGGACTGTATCATTACCCTTGACCTAATTTTCAAAGGTTTTTTTCTAAACAAATTTTGAAAAAATAAAAAGACTTTTTCATTTTGAGGGGTCAAAAGTATTTTTTTGCTGTCACACAAAATGCTATTTTGTTCAATGTTTGCCATTGAACCTGACAGTTTCAACTCTACTAGCTGTAGAGCCCTAACTAAAGCTAATAATCCTTTATACATGTTAGGTTGCCTTCTATCATCTTAGCTCTAAATACAATTTTTTTCAAAATACGTCAATGTGGGGTTAGTTCGAACAAAGAACAACTCAAATGGGGCTAGTTCGACTGTTCAGACTAACCCCACAAAATATCTGGTACATCCAACACTGTTCAGACACACCCCATCCCATGTTCGAACTAACCCCAATGCAAGGGTGGGGTTTGTTCGAACAGTGAAAAACCTAACATTAACATGCTTTTCTAGCTCTACTTTGTTTTCAATTTGAGAATAATGTATGCTAAAAATAGCCTCTATAGTTGAATACTTCTGGACAAAAATATCAGTCTCCTAACTTCTTCATAAAAAAAATAAAATCATTCTCTCAAAATTGTGTTCGAACTAGCCCCGGTCTCTCCTAATACTTTATGTTGAGGAGAAACATGATTAAGGTGCAGATACATATATACAGATGAAACGAAAACGTCATCGCTATAATATTTTTTTTTCACAATTTCAAGTGTCTATCTCCCCCTTTACATCTACTTAGTTATGCCAACATCAGTTCGGTATCATCCAATGGGCATAATGTTGATTAACATAAATCATGGTAATGGAACGTATCAGGTGAAACATATTAGTAATGCTCATCTTGTTCAGAGTCATGTTCTAAGTTTACTACCTTGCCACATTTTGCTGACTCACCCATGATGAACGTTGTGTCTCCTGGAAGGTAATTGGAATTATCACAGATTGCCTGGAGTAAGAATGAAAGTTCGCTTTGCATTCGTCTCTGTATTTCATGGGATTTCAAGCTGTAAATTCGATCAATGTCATACAGGTCACCAACAACGTTGATGCATTTGTAGTTTGCTGGCTCCAGCTGTATGATATTTTGTGTAAAGCGCTCATGAAGATCACCAACTCGCTTTGAACCCAGGTGTTGAAATCTATTTACGAAGGCCATTGTATCTAATAAAAAGATTGTTCTGAGATCAGATTCTGGCAAATGATATGTCTGGTTAAAATCTGTACCTGCTTCAGATATTATCTTTTTTTAAAAGTCTGATTTACAAGCTTTCCACATAGTATATTTGGCGTCAAGTCTGCAGCCTAAATCAAACAGTGAGGATGGGTAATTTGTCCATTCATGACTAAATGCTATCTTCCTAGTCTCGTCGTCAGCACTCTGACAAAAAATAAAGCCCTGGTCACAGCACTTTCCTCTTGGTATATTTTAACAACATTACTTTTTAAATTGTGTGTCTTGGATGCAAATGCTGTCTGACGTGGCACAACAATCTTTTTAGAATGTTTAAGTTCTGGTTGACGCAAGGCTTCTTGTCCTCGTTGCTTGCCATTTAAAATATATGTGATTGATGCCTTGTGTTCTGTGGCTATGTTGATGAGATCAATTTTATTTGAACAGAAAAAAAGATTCACCATTTGACCTGTTATCACACTCCACATATTTTCGACTATTTGAAAATTATTTGCAATAGCTTCATTAAATTCACCATGGTGATGTGAATTAGATTCACCAACGTCAGCCATCGCCTTGACACTTTCTGAAATCGTTGTGAGGAATGGCATAGTTTTAACATATTTTTTCTCTAGATGCGAGAGCCTTGGAGATACCTTTGAGTAATGATGTCTTTCCTTAAATGTTACATGTCTTCTCTAAGGTCTTATCCGTCCGAACTCCATTGAATTTACCTTTTAAATGATGTACTGCCCTTAATGAACTTTGAAAATACGTCTGGGTGTGTATCTGAGTCAAAATTTGACCAGTACATCATCATCTTTATACTGGTATATGTTGTGGGTAGTTGCATGCATTGTTACACCAGTAGGTGTGTGCTCGTGAAAGTCTAAGTTATCAAGTGCATTTTGTCAAAATCTGCCACGAAGAACCGCAGATGGTACAAATAGCCCTTCATCTTCTGATTGCATGCTGATATGTTTTGCCCTCTATTGTTATATACCTACCATCAGGTCATGGGTAACATCTAAAAACTTCTTTCTCTGATTTGACCCTTCCATTTTCTCTCCAAGTTCTGCATCGGATTTAGTAATGATCCAAGCAATGTGGTTGTAAATATCCTTTGGTAGGCCTATTCGCACAACTGGAGCTTCATATGAGATCTCTAGCTCTGAGTTTTGAGATGCTGTATAAGTGGAGGGATGTACTAAAGGTTGAACCAAAATTAAATCCTTCAGATTGATCGTCCCCATCATGATCACTTTTTGTAGCTAACATTTGAGCTGTTTTTCTCATCTGCGATCTAGGATGTTTTGCGACGCCAAAAGAGGTATTTTCACGTCATCAGCTTCAGGTAAAAGCTCTGAGTCAGCTATTTCCTTCTGTAATTTTGTTGCAAGTACACACATTGCAGCTACTGTTATTGAGTATGAACAAACCAAACTTGACATTCACCCTTGTGGCACAATTTGCATATCATTCCCAAATCGATCAGTTAATCTTTTACAGAGTCAGTCTGTTCTATATGACATAACATTATCTGCACCGATCCCCTGTAGGATTTCAAGGTATTTGTCACGCAGTTGAGTGATGTAAAAAGCATATCTGTCTTTAAAAATAGGCTCAGAAATTTCAGATGCAAGTGTAGTCCTGAACGCTTTATCATACATGATATTTTGTGCATCATCACTAACTAACCTTGGTGCTCTTTCACCATGCATGCTCCTGAATTTATCCATACAGGACTTGTGGTGGCAAAAATCAACGGAATCATATATACTGTTTCTTTTCCATGACCCTGTATTGTGAGCAATATTGATTCATAATTATTTTATTTTGCCTTTTAGTATATTGCTTCTTGTTTCTGCTTGGTAGCGACTAGTATAAGCCGCCACCTATCCTTTGCGTCTCTTTCGTTTTGCAAAGAAATCAGCGTGATTTGTATGTGACTTAACTGGCCCTTAACTGCTCCTTGTTTTAAATCTTCAGCTGTTCCATGAATATTTTCTTCTGATTTCTTCTTTTTGATACTTTGTTTCGCAATTGTTTTCTTGTGTACACACTTCGACATGTCCTAAGGCAGATGGGTGTCATCGATAAAAATGTTTCTTCATCCTGCATTAGCGTCCATAGTCTGTCATATACATCATCATGACGCTGCTCAACAGCATGTCTAAATGCACCAAAACCATTTGCAGTTAAGTTAAGGTTATGTTCAGTTGTGCTTTGACAAATAATACACCTAGTAAAGTCTGTCTCATTAGATAATTGTCTTTTCATCACAAATACAGGCTCCATTTCTATTAGTATCTACAGGTCATATTCTATTTAAGTTACATTCACTAGGCCTACATATTCATGAGTTCTAACTATACTATGACAACACCATCGATCACGAAATGAAAAAAATGAAATTACCCAGACTAGAGTATCATTTAGATACTGTTAGCTTTACATAACTGACATGAATATGTGGACAATTGTTTGAATAAATTCAGCATTCTGGACTAGTGTACAAAAAAGATAATGAAAATGAATGAATGTATATCAAATATAAAGATTCATCAGCTTCAGGATACATCTGGAAATAACATGAAATAAAAATTATTATCAATATTCACATTCTGTGTCATTATACCAACATTTTGGTGTATTTATTGTTGCAATGACTATCAAATTATGAAAATTAGAGTCATTTTAGCATTTCCCGTAGCGGAAAAAAACTCTACTTTGTGGCGGATAAATTGACTATCACCACTTGTGAAAACACAGTGTTTGCATATCTTTTGCAAGAGCTATAGAAAAGCCAACATCACTTTTCTTACTCTTGAATATATATAGTATGACTTTGTGGGGTCAAAAATTTTAGATCGGGGGCTGTAAGGTTCAACCCTTTTTTGTGAGATAGAGAACGCTGGCTCCCTGACTAGTAGGATCTATTTCCATTTGCTTTGTTATATCAATAAATATGCATCGGAGTGTTGATAAATGAACGTTGAATTAATATATCATGTTTTATGAAATTTTATCATTTTTAAATCTTTTCAGAAGACTAAATTGTAATGAATATTTTCAGAGCGAAATTGGACGACAGACCCAATTTCAGACACTAAAATACCATATCTCATGCATGCTGATATAATAATGTCGTATCAAGACAATAAAATGCTATATGATGACGGTAAACTGCTATTAACTTTATATTCTTACATTATAATGACATTTTTGGACGTGAATGTCAGTAGATATCATTATAATATCAGAATGTGGCAGTTAATCACACGCTATGTCATCGTAATGGAAGGGTGTTGCATTATAATGTGAGAATATAGGATCGCAATAGCAAGATCTGGCAGGATAACATCACTATATATTTTTGTGTCATCATATGACATCATAATAATGTCATGATTTGGCAATATAATGACATTTTATTGCCAATTTATGACAAAATAACGTCATATCCTGATATAATACAATGCTATAGTGCCCTATTGTGACAATGACTTTACATATCCTGACATTATAATATCATATCCTGATTATATAGTAGAATCTCCAACCATATTATTGCCATATCCTGACATTATAATTCCTTTTAGTTACTTACATTACAATTATATATCATGATATTCAAATGTATTATATTGATATTCAAATGCTATATCCTGACATTCAATCTCATATGGCAATGTTTAGCTGTTAGATTATGATATTATATCATGTCGTATTATATTACCATATAGTATCATTCCAATTTCATATTCTGACCACAGAATAACATATTGTGACATATTAAAATCATAATGTAACGCTCTACTATTATGAATGACAGTATGTAGTCAACATTGGATTTGTTTATCTTTGGTATTCCAATATCATATAGTATCAATATCCTATAGAGTGCCGGGTAGTAGAAAATAATATTTATCCTAAAGTTTAGAGAAAACTAGCGAAAAGAGTGGTATATCATACAATATATCTTGAACGATGAAATCACTCTTTATGACTCTGCACGTATAAATGACTAAACATGTAGCTGGTATGATTATGATAAAAATTATTGGTTATTCACTTTACACCTAACTATAAAAGATTATAATCAGGAAGCTAAATTAAAAAAAATATCATCTGCATGCTCCCCTGCCATTTGATTTACCTCCTTGCAACAATGAATTTTCATAGGTTTCAATGAAATAAATGTAGTTTTGGGCATCAATATGTTTTCTTCCGTCCTGAGTATAAATTCCGTATGCATTGAGACAATTGATCCGGTTTTGCGATGACCATGGCATTCCTATTTTAGATTATGTTACCCTGAAAAGTAATTCAATGTCACCCATCTTCGAAGATGACCTATAGTTTTGAGCAGGCATCACCGATCTGCATTTTCTGAAATTGCTAACGCAATGTCCAGTTTAAAATGACGAGAAATAATACTATTAATGAAAATTTGACATATCCAATATCGAATCAATAATTAACTATGTTTCTACAATTTTTTAAAGGATTTAGTGATATCTCCATTGATTTAAAACATGTTTGAGACCGTATATATATATATATATATATATATACGGTGCCAGCGGTAAATAAACCTTGAGCTTCTTGAGAAATTCAGGATAGCGTTCAAAATCACCACCAGCTTATTGTCATAATGGGCAAATTGTGTAAACCAATAAATGTTAGCCCGATTTTATTTTGTATTATTAATATTTTAACTAGTCTCGTGGGCAGTAAATCCATCTAAACTACCCCAGACAATATTGGTGATTATGTAACTCTTTTACATATTTATAAAAAAGTATGACAATATTTCGGCGGCCATCTTGGACACCATCTTGTATTTCTCGAAAAGCTCCAGATGTATTTTCTGGGATTTTAATATGTTTATATAGATACATGTACCTCTGTGGTCCTTTCCTGAAAAAAATCACTTGTTATGAGTTTTATCCATAAGGCTCATGCTACTTGACTATCATTTCAATGTTCTAAAGTGACAACAATGGACAAAAAAGAACACTTGAGATATTTTTCCATTTGTAGCAAAATAGTGATTCCCTGTAGGCCTGCGAAGAGATAATAAATAATAGAAAAAATAAACCCGCATATCAGTTATTAACTCGCTTGGTCTCGCTTTGAATTATAACACTTGTTTATATTTATTAGTTTGAACTACAGTCGGTAATACATCAACCTCTCATAGAGATGCTGGCTAATTAATTTCGGTAAAAGTCTGAGAAAACAGTTTTAACAAACACGCACGCATAAGTATTAACATTTCTACGATATACGCGTTTATAGAAGGCCTCATAAATATACTTGGTGATGTAAAATAATAACCTACACAATAAGTCTGCCTGCCTGCCTGCCTGCCTGCCTGCCTGCCTGCCTGCCTGCCTGCCTGCCTGCCTGCCTGCCTGCCTGCCTGCCTGCCTGCCTGCCTGCCTGCCTGCCTAATTGACTATTGATTTGTTCATTATATTTTCCAGTTCCCATCAGCATGGTTAGCTACAAGTTGTATTATTTCTCCTACATGGGTCGTGGAGAATATGTTCGCTATATTTTTGCTTACGCCGGAGTGGAATACGATGATATACGTGTTGAATCAGGGTCTGAATAATGGACTAAGCTGAAGAAAAGTAAGGTTAACGTTGTAAGTTCCGCTGTATAAATTACATAAATTGTTTTTTACATACAATACGCAATCGCACATTTAATTGAATGAATAAAGCAGATGGAGGTGTGATAACCTAATGAAAGCCATGCTCTTGACGTGCTACAACGTAATCATGGTGATTAAAGTCATGATGTTATTTGCATTGATATCTGTTTGAGAGTCCTTTAATTCAAGAGATATGTTGATAGTTTATAAATTCAAATGATTCAAACATATCCACACATACGATACACAATATTGTTTTCCCTTCACAGAGATGCCATTTGGACAAATGCCGGCGCTCGAAATAGACGGCAGGTTATATTGTCAAAGTTACGCTATTTGCCGCTATTTGGCCAATACATTTGGTAAGTGGGGAAACGCGCAAACAACCCCTTAAATTGAAGGTCAGCTGGTGTGATAAAAAAAACTATAAAATAGTATAATATACAATAGCAATACAATATCTCAACATGTCCAGCTTTAAATGTGTAATGTTTTATATTCGTCTGCAATCGATTAAAAATATCCACTAACTTATTGTGGTGATTATTTTTATATGTCTGTATTTTAAAACAAACATATATGCGGGGAACATATATGCTCCCATCTACATAATGTTGTATGCTGTTTAACGTTATTTAAAAAAAGTTATGATGCTTATGTTAAATACATTGTGCTCATTTAGACATATAAATGGCAAGCTTGATTTTAAATGCAAATATCTTGTCGATTTATATGTGATTTACCAAACTAACCATGCTAACTCTACTGTACGTATTTTGTGCATATACATAGTATATATGTATGGTGAATAAGTCAGTAATGACTTTTAATCATGTTAATTAATCTTTCATCTACTTATGTATATAAATAGAAAAATGGATTGTAGTTATTCACAAACGTTTGGGTCTGTTTATTAAAAAGTTGTTTTTGAAACAAGCAATTAGTTTAAAATATCCAATATTGGTTTGATTTCTCAAATGTTATCAGGTTGTATTTTCATGGTTTTATTATATTTTCTTTAACATTCTCTATTAGTTTGTGATATTTCTTTAGGACTCATGGGGAGTACTAGAGAAGAGAACCTTAAGGTGGATATGCTTGTGGAATGTATCCAGAAACTCGGTGAGATGTATAATGAATAAGATGACCAAGCAAAGGTAACACGATTACAAACACGATCACAACTAAGTATTAATACATATATATATAATATCTTATCTTAGTAAATCATCTGTATTATACATACAGACATTTTAGTC